>JAGDQP010019857.1:914-23674 GCA_022664845.1 Lepisma saccharinum | reverse complement strand
CGCAAGTTAGACGTTAAGCGAGGCTCCTTTCGTGAGTTTTCTTTTCATCGAAATATGTAGCACTAGTGGTGCGCATCACTTTTAAAGTATAAAAGAATGATGGTAGAACTAATCTACAACATGTAACGCTACAATCAATTCATTGGTATTCATTATTTTATAATTTAAACCTCTACCGTGTAACCTTAGAGTATAGAAAGAATACGCTATACTCTAAACGTAACCTTTTTCTTAAACTGACAATGGTAGTACAAGCATAACTAAGTTAATTTCCGTAGTCTAAATAAACGAAGTTATTTCAACCATGATTTTTAAGATCGTAACAATCGTAGTAATCTAAACAAAGCATAACCGAAGTAAATGTAACCTGACCTATTCTTGGTTATCGCAACGAAGGGTCACAGAATTTTACACACCTTTGCAATTATACTTTATCGTAAGGTAGATTGGTATAAAATTCGTGTAAAACCTAACGAAAGAAATACGATATTCAACTATATTTAAACTTGAAATTTTCCATTCTTTAGCTTCACTGCAATATGAGTCAAGAACTCACACGGAGACTATACGAAGTGTCAGAATCCGATTTGGATTAAACTTGATACAGATATAGGGGGCAGTAGTGTATTAACATGTAAGTATATTCCAGCTGATTTAAAAGAGTCTGCTACGAATTGTGAGCTAGAGAGGAAATGACGCAATGCAGAATGTGATGTACAGGTAAAGCGGACAATGTGGCTACGCGTCATCTGCTGTATATTCCAAACGGTCAAATATAACATAATATGTCGCCAATGAATCTCTGTCATATGTTAGTGTGTATTAGAGACCAACTGGAAGCGATTAGTGTACAAATGAGTGCACGTGTCAGGGCAACGGTTCAAGAACAGAAACTGACAAGCTTGATTATGCAAATTCTACTTGAATATATATGCAATAATATTGTGGACGGATTTCATACGAAGTAAATAAGTCACTGGAACCTATGGAGCATATATTCTCACCCTAATGTGGAAAGTGACCTGGAAGACAGTGACGCCGCTGATGAACGAAACGATGGCGGTTACCCACCACCAGCAAAACAGCCAAAATAACAGAAAAGAAATTCATTGGAAGACAAATTGAACGATGTCGAATTCTGCCATGACGTATAGAAGGGCGTCTCCTATTTTAATTCATGGGTACTGGATGCACCATATACGCAGTTACGTCAGTTGGGTGTTGTGATTTCAGAAAAAGCGTACCTCCGAGCGGAGTTTTGTTTAAATATATATATATATTTCTATGTTTCGATTTTCCATAAAGTTTGTTGTTCGTTTGTGGATTTGTTTAAAACAGTCTACAAAATATAAATATCTCACCTTATTTAGCAGTTATTTAGGTATAATATTGTGGTAGTTTATTTGACCTTGTACAACTTACCAAGGAGAGCCATTTTGAAATCTTAAAACTTAGGCCAAACGGGTGAGGGACAGTTGTTGGACAAAATGGGACTTGCTATTTGTATTAAGATTCCAAGTAACTATTTTCTGAAACAATTAAAACTGTGTTTTATATAACGATAGAAAGAAGCATGGTTTTGGAAGTGTTCAAAACTATTTTGCAATTACTGTATAACTACTCAAAACAGAAAAGTTATACATTTATTATTAGATTTTTCATCTATTTTTCACAATGGTTTATTTCTGTGACCCAAGGGCCAAGGTATAAGCAAATATGTCACTTTCTTCTGAAAATGAGATATCCTGAGTTCTGACAAACATGTAAACCAAAGGGTTTTCTACTGTGTGGCAAAGTCTGATAAGTCAAACATAAAAATAGTTTTATTTGACTTATCACTGGCTTTGCCACAAGGTAGAAAACCCTTCGGTCTACATGTTTGTTAAAATATCTCATTGTCAGGAGAAAGTGGCATATCTGCTTATGGATTGGGGCCACAAATTTATTGAAGCCTTATCTTCTGACAAACATGTGGACCAAAGGGTTTTCTACTGTGTGGCAAAGTCTGATAAGTCAAACATAAAAATAGTTTTATTTAACTTATCACTGGCTTTGCCACAAGGTAGAAAACCCTTCCGTCTACATGTTCGTTAAAATATCTCATTGTCAGGAGAAAGTGGCTTATCTGCTTATGGATTGGGGCCACAAATTTATTGAAGCCTTATCTTCCTATGTTACTATTACTGTTCAAATAGTTTCTGAATTCATAAACGGAGGTTTATATTAATGATTTTCGATATCTGATGAAATTTACTACCCCATTTTATCATACAGGTTAGATAAAACGGAGAAAACTTACTTTTTTTGGAAAATGCAATTTGCACTAGAAACAAAAACAGCTTTGTAAATATTTAACTATATCGTTGTGTAGTAGAAGCAAGGAAGTTTCATTAGAGTCAAAAATCATTCTGGTTAGTAACGTCTTCCCGTTTTGTCCCAACATTCCCATACTACGTCCAGTGTGTTTTCTCTATCTGTCTAATTAGCATAGATTTCCGCCTAGTAATTTCTTCCTAATTATGTAAATTGCTGTATATAATAAAGCTCTTAGTTCTCAGAACAAACTACGATTGTGGGCATCTATAAAGTTGTTTCTGCATCTTTGAAGATGTTTAAGTGCAGAAGACTATAGCGAATATTGAATCACCGAAGACGACGATTGAAAAAGGAGTGACCAGCAAACGAACACTTAGCAGGAAGGAAGTTAAGTAAGATAAATAATGAACCACGCATACTAATTAAACCTTAAGTATCGTATAGACACTTCGTCCTTCACTGCAAAAAAACATAAAAAAAACATCGACCCGTTCTTGCCTCATATAAAACGTAACATGCAAGAAAGCCGCATTGCCCAATAATAATACTTTATGACATGTTACACCAGATCGTGGCAAATATCTTGTTATCGGTTACTTTTCTTTTATATGCTGTTTCTCAATTCAAATTCGACTACAGGAACAGAAGCCGTTCTAAAGGAAGAAAATATAACCCTCTCACCGTTTTATGGAGAGTAACATACAAGCTGTAACATTTGATTTTATCGTGCGAATAAATGGACATGTTTTTATTACTAATGCTTCCGTCAAAACAGTTATAGCCCAGGAAATGGTGTGAAAGAGATATTATGTGCCCTGCTCAAGTGCCAAAATTCGCAAAAGCAAATGCTGGTTGCATTCCATACAAGCAATTCATATTCTAAACTCGAGATAAATATCTCTGTTTAATATATAATACAGAGGTCAGAATACGTACTTAAATAAATCATGTAACGGAAATATCTTGTTTGTAATACCACTATACAATATAAGATACCAAACAGTTTTAATGCCCGTATTAGTGTTGTTTCTTTCCCATCTTTAAATTCTACCTCTCTTCCAGTCTCTGCAAAACACTCTAGCTTGCAGAAAGTTAAGGCTTGAGATGAAATGTGTATATGAATCTGTAACTGAGAATATGCAAAACCAAAGTATGGAAAATTTGAGGTAAAAAATCCTCATCGGCTCCAACTGCTACCATCGACTCATATAGCATATAAAGGACTTGATTCTCACAAGTTGATGTGCAGAATAACATTTTTATTTATAGATAGGTCGAAAAATAATTAGCTTATCTATTTCTGAATAAATACCAATCTTAATTGTTCGGGGACATACAATGGTTACAGCCTGCGGTTACTTACAATGCCTCTGTTGAGAGCATGTAAGATCTCTCTGGCTTTATTAATAGGGTCTAAGCAATTATATCCCTAGCTGGAGACATTTATTTATTTGAATACATGAAAACATACAATAACCTTTATTTATATGGCAAAAAGAGGTAAAGATCACCTCCAACATTAGACAACATGAGATTTTTTTCTCTTAAATCACACCTGTTCAAAGGGGTACACCCTTTCTTCGGGATGAGAACATTCTACAATATTTTAATTCGTTCTGGTTCTGTTAGTTCTACTGCCAGTGGTGGATGTTTACAAGAATCTACAATTTTGTCTACAATTCGTGAGTTTCTTACACGATCTTTACACGAAATATATTTTTAAAGAAATAATATTTAGGATTATTTAAAAAGCTTTACCTAAATTATTTCAATTTACTTTTCTTGAAATGTTTCATTAATAATAGAATGTGCTGTCCTCTATTGATAATAATTAAAACTCAAGAAGGCAAACACAAAACCTTAAACTAAAACTCAATAATCTAACTAAGGAATCGAGTATTAGTGTTAATATTCAATTATCGATCTTTGAACATTCACACTAAAATTCTATTGTTGTTGTTTTTTTCATCTACACTAAAACTCTTTTCAACTTTCTTGCAACAATTAATACTTTCACATATGTATATGGAATCAGAAGGTTCTATGTCCATTTCAGGTAATTTTGAGAGAAAATAGTTTTAAAGTTTGAAGTTCCATTTAAAGCCTGTATAAATTCATTACATTTCTGGCCACTTGGAGGTCGTTTTGCGAGATAATACTTTTGGGGTTGATGTCCTTCAGTACCAGGTCTTTGACTGCAGTGTTAACTCCATTTTGCCAAAAACTGGACATCGTACCGTTTGGTTTCAAGGTGACGATATATTAAAATGTCATTTGAAGTTTAAATCATTGCATTTTCCATCGAAAATAAATCGTATTTCTCATTTAAGTACACTTTATTGTAAAAGGAATAACGCTTGTTTCGTCGACATATTTTGGTCACAGGAATTGTACACACAAAACTCTTTGCTAGAAGTTTGGTGCTTTTGCTAGTATTTTATTTTAACAAAAAGGAGTTCTTTAAGCTTTAAGCTGAAAGTTGAGATAAGAACATAAACACATATAATTAAGATTAAATCACCTTGGGTTAATACTGGACTAAAAATGGACCATAAAAAATGGCCGCACAGCTAATAGTAAACTTGTCAAGTGGACGAAAAGGAAAGATGCCTTCAAACATTTTAATTTCGTTTCACAATATGTTGAAACTAAAAGAAGTTTCTAATTAGTTTCTGTGTTAAATTATAGCCAAAGGTCTGCAACATGATTGTTTTGTCCGCTTTCATACGCTTTTAAAATAATAGAATCCTGATGATTCTTCCGACTGTCAGAATAGTTAACACACTCGTTTTCCTTGCGCACACTCCGCTTTCTTAACGTGTTCGGAGTCTACTTCAACAAAAAATGCATGTGCGTTCCTTACACATTAAAAGAAACAATGATTGTTTTTCCAAAGATGGTAATATCAAAGTGATTTATGGCATACTAATTAGTAATTTCTCTCGGAACTCTTTTGTTGAAAATCTTTTAGCATTAGAACAGGCGAAACAAGAATTCTCGTTTCGCCTCAAATAGTGGATACTTTCAGCTTTAGAATATAATAACGTGTTAATCAAAGTAATAAGAATGTAATATCATATGCGTTACAGATTCGAAATAAATATGAAAACTCATTTGCAAATATATTATATTTGCTTTCTAAAATCGCACTAAAAAGTTCTTTTAAAAAATGTTACCCACGGGTGAGACAGCTATAAAAAGCTAGAGGCTCCAAATTTTGTTTGTAGCCTTAAATGCGACTTTAAGTTACGTTGGTCACTATGTATAAATCTGATCCCTAACATCACAGTGAAATACGAAGTTTGTTTTCCAGGATCACTTTGCTTTTCATTTCGAATGTATATATGATTCAAATCAACTTTCCATTGCATAACTGGGCTCAAAGCTGCCTAATTATAATTATTAGACAACAAAAAAAAATTGTTTCTACTGTTTAGTGCAATTTTAAAAAGCTAATGTACTCGAAGAGGTTTTCTACTTTTATGTTTTACTAGGTAGTTTTAAATATTACTCGTATCCAGGAATAGTACGTAATGCCAGGGAGATAAAAAGATTAGTTCTTTCGGAACTGCCAGACTATGTAGCGAAAATCAGATTCTTTTAAAGGTAAGATAGATTTCGAAATTCATTTTTTTTTTTTTAATTTCAGTATCCCACTTAGATCCTGTCAAAAATTATCAGATACAAATTTTTCAGGGAAATCAGACTAGAATTAAACTGACATTGTCTCTGTGCTCTATACCTTACCGGTGACTAAATTAAATGCAAGTAATAAAAAAAGGATGTTGTTTGAAAATACACATAAAATTTGAATTCCAAGTGTTAAAATTTAAAAAAATAAAAGATGTGCACATTAACCACTGCAAACTGTTCTTCACTTCCAGACTGCTTTACATATAAGCACTTCCTTTGTGATATAAGCTACATGAAGATTTATAAGACTATCTGCGTTTTTTTAGGTGAATAAAAAAAAACCTTCCTCTATCTCATTAATGAACAATGCAGATTTCAGCACAAGAAAAGACAAGTGACTTTCATTGTTTAGATGTCAACCGAGAAGACAGATGTTGCATTACCATCAGCAACCAACATGAATGATCTCACTGTTAATATGTATAAATGATCGTTAGCGTTTTTATTTTTCTTTACGAGAAGAGATTTAAAAATAGGAGCAACGAACGTTGGCGTATTACCCCCTATGATTCTGAAACACAGCCAAAATTAAGAGGAAAAACAACGGAAGAAACAAAGAGGGGAACAGAAAGCAAAGTCCCAGAAGACCTTCAGAAGAGTGTACAATTAGAGTGTAAGGAAACTTTTCTTACTACAATTCGTTATCTATCACAAAATAAGCACCAGACTTGGAACTCTACAACAAACTAAAGGTACCCAGTTCAGAATGTGTCCTTCTTCATTGTCCTTAACCTAGAATGCCACTAATGCTAAGTCAACTCAAGGGGCGTACCAACAAGTTTCATTCGAAGGAAACTCAACGAAAAACTTTGTGAATTTATTTTAGTCTGCTTATCAAAGAAAAAGATTTTAATAAAAGTCTTTGTTGTATGCAATTACCATGCTTTAAGACACTTAAAACGTCAATATAACATGCAAAAGGACGCTATTACACTATCGAGCTTGCCGATTACCTTGCTCAACAGTTTGCTCGACGAGCTAGCTGTCGAGGATGCTCGAGTATACTTTGACCTATTACACTATCGAGCTTAATGTGCTTGCTCGATGTGTCTGCCCTTGAGCAAGCTTGACGGATATTTTATTACACTGAAAGTTCATCAGGGTAAGGCGCTACTACACTGTCAAGTTTGCTTGTCGAGGAAGCTGATCAGCAAGCTCAACAATGTAATAGCGCCCTAAGATGTAATGGGTACGAATTTTTCGTTCGACTTTGTGGACTTCAATTGTAGTTTGTGCAATCGTGCCTACAAAAAAATGATCCTACTTTCACCGTTACTTATTTTAGACATTTACAAACAAAATTAATCGCATATCCCTCATATAATAAATATATTTAAGCAGACATAAATTATTCGATGGTTTGATTCGGGTAGCGTTCGAAGCATTCACGCAATAATGATGATTCAGTTAAAGTATTAACCTACTCTATTAACTAGTTTTGCCACGAGACAACATGAGACTTGAGGTTGCTACTCATATAAATTACTTACGTTAGTATAGGACTTGAGGTTATCTTGTTCCGTTTTCGAGACAAGACACGCGAAATATCTTGTTTCGTGGGCAACACTACTACTAATGACGATTCAACTAAAATAATGAGTCGAATCTATTAAAAACGATGTAACTAGAAGAATGAATAGATTCTATTAATGGCTATTCAACTAACCGAATGAGTAGATTCTATTAATGAAGATTTAACTAGAAGAATGAACAGATTCTATTAATAATGATTCAACTAGAAGAATGAGCAGATTTTATTAATGAAGATTTATTTTTCTATTTAGTTTTTATTTTATTTTGACTGATAAAGTTAAGACTATGTAGACTCTTAAGACTCTTCCACATTACCAGTAGCATACACTTACAACTAGGATACAAATAAACTTTAACTAAATCTTATTCCTCTAACGCACGAACACACGCGAACGCTTAATCTAGGTTTGAAATGTATGATATATGGCAGTCATATCCAACAACAACAACATATGTTAATACATTTCTATCAGCTATAAGTTGACTCATTTAGTCACACAACAGTTTGTGAGGGAGTCTGATTATGAACTGCTGCTAAATAAGTATTATTTTTTCTCTAATATAAATGGGTAGATTACAAACTAAAAGAATGAATCGATACTATTAATGACCATTTAACTAGAAAAATGAGCAGATTCTATTAATGACGTTCCTACTAGCAGCAGATTCTATTAATGTTGATTCAACTAGAAGAATGAGCAGATTCTATTAATGACGTTCCTACTAGCAGCAGATTTTATTAATGACGTTTCAACTAGAAGAATGAGCAGATTCTATTAATGACGTTTCAACTAGAAGAAAGAGCAGATTCTATTAATGACGTTTCAACTAAAAAAAATAGTAGATTCTATTGATAACGATTCAACTAGAAGAATGAGTAGAGATTCTATTAATGCAACTAGAAGAATGAATAGATTCTATTAATGACCATTCAACTGAAACATTGAGCAGATTGTAGTATGTAATGAGTGACGAATTAATTACAATGAGGACATTCTAATGTATCACAATGACGATTCAGCTGGACAATGAGTAGATAAAGAATGACAACCAAAAATACTAATAATGAATGGATTCTAATAATTAAAATTAATAATTTTGATCAAGTAATGAGAGCAATAAAAAAAGCTGGAATGAGAACAGTATGAAACCAAACAAAAGCTCAAAATATTTCTTTGTCTTTCAATTCCCCCCCGCACACAGATGTGTAATACAAATATTTACTGTCTGCATATTTTCTTAATTTCGTCTTTCATTTCTAAGGAATTTCTTTAGTAATGGAAACTTTTACTTTTTAAAAAATAATCCAAAGAGAGAAATCGTGCTCCCTTTAGGACTATTTTAAGTGACTTTTCAATCACAAAGGAAATGGAACGAAATAAAGGAAGGAGAATGAACGAAAAAGAAAATAATAAGAAGGTCACTCTGAACACGTGTTTACCCAATACTTCATAAGTGCCGATCATCATGTTTCCAGACTATTTTTTTTTAAAACCCTCGTATCGTCAAGGAGCTTTGAGAAATCCAGACCGAAATTCCTGCATTAATGAACTCGCGTCTTTTACTCCTGCTTCTTCTCCCATTCTTTCATAAATCGGAGAATCTCAAGTACTAACTGTTTGCTAATGGTACTTTGGAAGTATATGAATAAGGAATGTTAGAAGAAGACACAAAAAGAAAAAATGAATTTGACCAAATGTCTTGAATCAACATGAAGTTCGGAGTGGAATTTCTGGAACGCTTAAAGATCCTGAACACTTGGATTAACAATCCGATCATGAAAAAAAAATCCTTCACTTCTAATTTCCACCTGCAAATGAAGGCCATATCTCATAAAGCACGGATCCTGAAACGTAACTTCTATTGGATAAACTGACAGGCATTCGTAGCCAAGAAAACAGATTATTACGTTGTTAAATAACCTTATCTTCAATTTATGGAGCAAAATGGCAACCATAAACCACCAAACTCGTCCTATGTCCAAGAGATGACGTACCTCGGCGATTGCTCTTCCGGAGTCAGTAGAGAGTAAGTCAAAGGCCTTTGTCGAGGTACCATATTGATATTCGCCTAAAGAAGCTAAAAGCGCTGCACGACTGGACTCGAAACTGCATGCTGATCAGAAGTCTGCAACCTTACAACCACTAGGCCACTGGGGCTGACTGTGACTGCTACTACCACTACATTTTAGTGTTTATTTATAACACGCCTTAGAGTTCAGCATGAACGTTGCACACTTTTATGCACAGAAATTTGTTGGAACAACGATAATGTTAATATTTCATTGGAACGTTTAATATTTCATGTAAACTCGTTTTTACTACATACAGTCCATATCAGTTAGTAGAAAGAAGCTAGAACCGTGGTTTTCACAAATAATCAAATAAAATTCAATCAGTGTATAAGAATTTTACTCTTGCCTAGTGGTAACTGCTTAAGTTAGTATTAACTGGCTTTTACATCAAATAACTCATAGCTCTAAAAGTTTTTAATATGTTACTGTTCACAACTGTTCGGAAAACGTGATCAAACAAATGAAGTGTCTGCTGGAAAACTTCTCAAACTGATAATGCGAGATCACGTTTATTGTCGTTACTGATATTATTCATTTATTTTCTTTCCAGGATCGACACATGTGATGCTAATGTATCGGTTTTTCTTTTTTTGTAAGGGTCACGTGTAAGAGATATGAAAATATTTTCAATACAATTGTAAAAAGTTTAGGAAAAAAATATATCTAATTTTCACTTACATTTATTTTCACACCATTAGCTCTCACATTATCCCTTACCTTATTACCATATAATCCCCCGACATAGCTCTCTTCCATGTCAAATGTTCCGTTCATGCTAATTTTGTAACATTTAAAACAAGCACTTCAAACTGTTATATTCATGTTTGATTTTATTCACCAATAAATAAGAATAATAAAAATCTTTGAAAACTATTTTTATTTCTTGATAGAACTGTTTATAAGCCTCCGTATACATTAGGCCTACTTTCATAGACACACGCACAATCTTACTCACGAATTATATTATTATTATTTTACTTTGTGTTTTCCGAGGTCCCGGTTCAAAACTGTTAGAATTATGTACCTGTTTACATTTATAAATTACCGTACCATGGACTAGAGCCGCGGTTCTTAAATTATAGTCCGCGGACTCCCAGGGGACCAGGACGTGCTCATAGGGGATCCGCGAAGACTGGAAGTTACCATGTTTTGCAGTTTAAACAGAAGGAAAGAGAGAAACATAGAGGAATGGTAAAAACATTTCTGCTTCGCTGTGATAAATTCACATACTTATCAGGAGAAAGAGATCATATCGAAAGCTAGTCTGAAATTTCACTGAATCTACGTCGTACAGAAAGGTTGTGTACAAAAGTTTAGTTACTCTTTTCAATTTCAACTACAAGGTCCCGAGATAGATTGAGATTGCAATATTACCTTCGAACTGTACAAAGAGTACACGTTTGTATCGTTCAATCAAAACAGTTTAATCGACTGCAGCAGTGTGGAGCAAGACGCTACATTTCGCCACTCTGATTCCAGGACGAAAGTTAAAACAAGGAAATCGTACTGTCTGTGAATTGGTACCATTGCTGAACACATAGGGTTTACTAAGAAGATACCAGAAAAACTAGAGCAAACCTTCCATGAATCAGTCAAAATTATCAACTTTATAAAGAGCAAAGCACTTAATTCAAGACTTTTTGAATATCTTTGAAATATATGGACACCAAAGACACCATTATGCCTATCAGGAGGCAAAATTTTGCCTTGTTTTGTGGAATGCAGGGATAATGTAAAACTTTTCCTCATGGAGAAGCGATTATACCTCATCGATTTTTTTATTCGGATTTTTCTGTTTGGTAAAATTAGCATATCTGCCTGATATCTATTCACCCACGATCCTTATTCTGGGTGGTTTGAGCGTCAACCCAATAAAAGCTTTTATTCAGGCACATAATTACTTTAAGAGTTTTCTTAAAAACTACCTAGATTTTGAAAATGCGTAAAAATAAAGTACAAAACTCATTCTGAAAGTAATGCTTCTTCCTTCATAACTTCTGTAATTGTTAACTGATTTTAATAAAATTGTGATGACATGTATTATGATATGTAATGTCCAAAGGTGGATAAAGAGGTTTCGAGAGCGGAAAAGTTCAATGGCTGACAAACAACGAAGTCGGAGACGTACAAGTGCAGTGGCAAAAATGAACAACGAGTTAATTGCCTCATTAGAGACGATCGTCATGTGAATGTCCAAGAATTGTTTGATGCAGTTGATTGTGATCATAGTGCTATGGAAACATTAATAAACAAGCTAAAGGAAACAATCAGAAAGAAGAGACGTGACATTCCACTTGATAGTGTTATGTTACACCATGATAATGCAGGTCTCCACACCTCAATAGAGACTACTACAAGGATATTGGCAAAATCGGGTGGATTGTGAATCCCCAGACCAATCTACAGTAATGATTTGGCTCCTTCCGAGTTTTACTTGTTTGCCCCTTGGACGTCGTGGAGAACGTTTCCGGAATGCAGAAGACGCTAAACTATCTGTAAAGTTGTGGGTTAAACGACAGCCACAGGATTTCTTTTCCAAAATGGATTCAAAGGTGGCGGAAGTGTATACAAAATAATGAACAATACTTTGAATAGGCCTGAAGTGTTTGGTCACAAAGCTTTGAAGTATTATGCCACCAAGTTTCATATTTTTATTGCTAGAAATAAACATGTTATGAAGGAGGAAGGATGATGAGGAGGGAGAAAGGTCATTACTTTCAGGATGACCCTAATAACTTGAGAATTTCAAAATTTCCTAACTTCTTGGTATTATAACTTACTTATGATTATTTGTTAAAATACTATCATTTATCCGGCCTGAGCCTTAGATGAGAAAAGGCCATAAATAAAATTCAAATTCAACTATAATTTATGATTTATTAAAACTAAACTACCATTGAAGCAATCACAAAATCAGCTCTTTATGAAATTCTGGACTTTTAAATGTTTTTTTTTTTCGGGACACAAACTTAAAATCTGGGACCGTCCCGAAAGATACGGGACGTATGGTCATCGTACCCATAAGGAATAGTGCAGTAGTTTTTAACCACAGGTCCACGAAACGGTTGTACCGGTTCTCGGCCAGTTAATATATTCAATTATTTAAAGCTCGGTCCAGACTATCAGACAAGATGTACGTCCAATCGTTCAGACAAAACGTTTGCGATGACCCGCACTATACGTTTTGTCGTACGTCTTTAACTCATTTCTTGTAGATATTTTTGTAAATGCATAAAACAAATTGAATATTGATGTTTTTAATTTGATACAATAATCAATGGTTTTCAACCGCCGGTCCGCGAAACTATTGTATCGGGACTTTGAAATAATATTTTTAAATATTTAACACATTTTTGTAGAGTTCGACAGTTCAAAGTTGAGATTAAAATTTATATTTCTTGTTTTAAATATCTAGAAACTTAAGATGTGTTGGCATATTTTGAACGTCAAATAAACCTCCGGTATCCTTCCGGTCCATGAAAGTTTTCCCGTGTAGTTTGTCGGTCCCTGAGAATTACGATAAAAGATTGAAAAACACTGCAATAGATGGTGTATAAATAAATCGATGGTGCATGTTGAAGTAATAATATTTGGAATAGTAAACAAATTTTCAATGACGAGAAATAAGTTTTCGATTTTTCAATTTTATTATTTTTCATTCCTTTTCAATTTAAATCGTTTTCAATTTTTTCAGCTTAAAATGTGTCTGATTTCTCGATGTAAATATTTCCCCCGATTTCTCGGCTATAATTGCTTTTCATTACAATAAAATTCAGTTTCAGTTTCGCTCCAATAAAATTAATTTTCAATTATTTTGATTAAAGCCGTTTCTGTTTTAATTTTAACCAAAACTATCGGTTTCAATTTTTATTGAAAATTAGATTTTCGAAATGCAGAAACCGGTTTGGATTGATCAAAAATTGAATTTCGATTTCCCAGTTTCAAAATCGAACAACACTATCCGAACTTTTACACAGAAAAACGAACAGAACTTAATGTTTCCTTCACAACTGGAAAAAAAGAAAAAAAAATTGAACTAGAGCCCATACTGTCATTCAAGTTTGATCAGACATTGGAATTGAAGCTATTCTCATCAAACCTATCTCTCAGTCTTCAGTCATCGTTCAGTTCAAAGCTGTTCACAATGTTCTGTCTGAACGATTTATTTCTTCTGATTTATTTTACGTTTCCTTTGCAAAACAACTAGAATCTGAAAACGTGCTGGCTTCCATTGAACGTCAAATTAAACCTGTAATTTAGTTTCATTTTATCGGTCCGTGAAATTTTTCCTTTAGTTTTCGGGCCCGTGAGTGTAAAAAGGTTGAAGAACACTCAAATAGAGAATGTTTAAGCAGGGATTCCGCCATGATATTCAGTTTGCGGGAGTGTAAAGTCAGAATTGGGAGGGCGTAAGTGGAGTTTTGCACGGTTTCTATAGTTTTTTTTTACCTAAAAAAAATTAAAGTTGAGAGTGGTCTCGTGGATTTGGGGGGGCCTTGGCAGAATGACTGTGTTTAAGCATTCATTCAAAATTTGTAAAAAAAACATGACGTACTGTCATTTGAAAAAGATAATTATGTTGAGTTGGCAACATGGCATGGATTTTGCAACAATGACATCAAGTCCATAACATGACTAGAAACTTTCCAACCATGATTTCTTAAAAGAATTTAAGATATAGAATGGAAAATCTGTAAATGAATTTTTATGAATTAAAAAAGCACGATTATTGAAACTTCCGTGTTAACGGTGTTGATCACCCCCGCCATCCTGGTACATTGCGTATTGATTTACATGAGAATTGTTTTGCCCGTTTTATGTATCTCAGGGGAGTAATTTTTAACTTCTGTTTACGCGAAGTATTTCATCACACTTATTTTGATTCATCATGTTTTATAAAAATGCATTTTTATCTACACGGACATTATAATTTCCCGTTGACATATTGTGGTTTATATACACAAATATTAATAATACATTGTGCTCGCATATATGAAGAAAGTTCATATTTTGGAAAACAAGTAATCAACATAGCCACAAAGATAAATTACGTGAAAGCAGAACTATCATATTCCGCTTCTGAGAGGTATAAAAGTAGCAAAATAATTCCTTATAAATGAATGGAAAGTATATCCCAAGATGGGGGAGGTGATCTACACCGTTAAGTTTAAATGATTAATTTTCGAATTGTTTACGAACAGATACTTTCTTCTAAACGGACGTCAAGATCCCAGCTTACCGTTAAAGCCTTTGCTGTGTGTTTTATGGTAGCAATTCCTGAAATAAATTGACTAAAATTCTTGGAAAACGATCTATTTCAACTCAGGATCTTTTCTTGAGTTGCCAACAGGTTTATTAGCATTAAATATCCTCCAAGTAAAAAAGGAGAAGAAACTGAATTCTCGTAAAAATTATTGCGAGACTTTTAAAATGGGTTGAGGAAATTAATCAGAAAATATAACATCTCCCTTAGGGGCACCATATTAATATCTTTTTAACACGTAGGTTGGAGGCATGGAGATGAAGTTTCCATACAATTCAAATAGCAAATGAACAAGCTATTAAAGATTACGAATGTAGTTAAGAACAATTAAAATATAGAAAATAATTTACAAATTACAGAAATAACATGAAACGTAAAAAAAAAAAAAACTTTTCTTAGAGAATTCGTACTAAAAAGTAAAATTAATTTTGTTTATGCATGACTAAAATGAAAAGCATGAGGCACGCTCTCAAATACAGTCACTTCATAAACTCTTCAACTGGCGCTCCGCATGCTTTACGTTTTAGTAATGCACAAAGAAAATTATTTTTTTACTTTTTAGTACGAATTGTTTAAGAAAAGTATATCTTTAAAAAGTTTTTATTATTATTATTAGTTATTTCGGTATTCGGATATTTTTTCTCAAGCTAATGTTTTGTGACCCAAATCCTAAAGTGCTCTGCAACCAGTTAAACGACAGATCCTTGCAGGCTAGTATTTATTTTAGGATAGAGAAGTCCATATTAAAAAGGAATATTTAAATACGCTTTTAAAATATATAAATATAATAGAAATATATGAAAATAAAATGGAATATTGTATTGTTACCCGTCTTATGTTGCTGTGCAAAATTGTATCATTGTATGACGTCGGGAAATGAGTTAAATTAACGTTGCAAGATTTGAGAACACCACGAACCATTATGAACTAACGAAAAGAATGTAATAATAAAAAGAAGGCTTCATTTCAAATCATCGTGCTATGACATGGTTAAAATGAGAAAGTATAAATTCATTTTAAAGTGACCAGAAATGAAGTGAAACTTTCAAAACATGAGCAAAAATGTTATACTTATAGAAAATGGACTACAAGTTTTAGAACAATATCGAAAATGACCAAACAGGGAACATTAAATATTCGAAAGAGCTTTGTTTTAGTAACCAGGGCCTCATGACTCAAGAATTGTTATGTCTTTTCGAAATTCTACAGGCACTAAAAGAGAAATCATGACGCCATCAAAATTTAGTCGCTGACGATGACAATGCCTCCATAACTAGTTATAAACTTGGGTGTAGTGCTACTGTGGTTGAATTCTTCAATTGATCCTTCTTTGGTCCTTCCAATGTAAATTCTTCCAGGATAGATCCGACAATAATATTAAATAAAATGTTTTATTTAACGCAAAACGACATCTGGACATTGCCTGTATATAGCGCAATAAAACATTCAAATTTTCAATGCTTTTAAACATTTCTTAACATTTAAATAAAAAAGTATAATAATATTCAAAAAAGAAGAAAATATATTTTTAATCATGCACCAAGGTTGTAAGATTGATCAAGCTTTGATGATATCGTCACCTTGGAACCACAAAGTACTATGTTTTTTTTTTTTTTTTTTTTCTCAAAATGGGGTTAACACTGCAGTCAAAGACCTTGTACTGAAGGGCATCAACCCCACCCAAAAGAACTATCTCACAAAACGCCTTCCAAGTGGCTAGAAATGTAATGAATTTATACAGGCTTTACATGGAACTTCAAACATTCATACTGGTTTTGCTCAAAAGTAGCTGAAGTGGACATACACTAGTACCTTCTGGTTCCATGGTGACGATATAGCTACTGAAAGAACGTGATCTTAGGGATTTTGTCAGGACTTCGAAACTAGAAGAGTATCAAACAGTATGAAAGCGTGCGCGGGGTAGGGAGTATCTTCTTTCGTACAAATTATTTTTTCATCACGGGGGTTATAGGAAAACACGAAATGTGATAAAGTGTGTGTGTGTGTGTGGAGGGGAGAGGGATTCTGGGAAAATCCCAGTAGATTTGGAAAGTATATTTTATGTTGAAAACTTTCTCTCCATAAAAATGACATTGCTGTACTTTTATAGTACAATTAAAATTTAGTTACCTAAGAAACGACACTCCTAGGCAAGTTCTTAGCAATTATATTTTTTCTTTAGTCTATATATATAATTTTTTCATGCATAACAATATGTGTTGAAAGTAATTGTTCTTTTTTTTTATTAGTTATAACTTCATATTTCACAAAGTTATATTCTAGAATTTTAACATTTCGTGACTTGCTTCCACGGTTTACAAATCTGAGTTAAAGCTAAACACTTTTGTTTTGAGAAAAAAAAAAACACTATTCGAATAGTGTAGTTTTTTAATATGAGCACACAACTCTTTAGCCTTTACTCAATGGTTAAGATTTATAGACAGTTAAACGAGGAATTTTTCAAGTAGTTTAAAAACTAAACTGGTCTACTAAATATGATTTGTCGTTGGCACTTAATTCCCCGATGTCCTCAAGCGCATACTTATTTTGTTTAATAATAAATACAGTGGTGCGTTTAACCTTTATTTCAAGTTACCAAACGCTTTGAACAAGACAATATTATCAAATGGAACACTCAACATTTACAGAATTGGCCAAATTATTGGACTAGTTGTAAAAGTACTAACAATAAAATATTGTTGTGAAATCGATCAAACTTATTTTCTATGGCCTAGCACTGTAAAGCAACTCCATACATATGCTGAAACATAATATCTGCTTCAAAATAATCGCAATTTTTAATTTTATTTTCCTTTTTTTGTTTCATTTCTTGTAAGACTGTTCTTTGACGAAATGGGTATAGAATTGCTCTCATGCCCTGGAAATAGTTGAGATACGAATCCCGTTGAGAGCACCTGGAATGATCTCAAGAGCAAAGTATATGAACACTCATTATCACCAACATCAGGTTAATTGGACGCATAACTAGAGTGTAGAATCAAGACCCTGAATAACTGTCTTAATCTTGAAGCATATAAGAAAGATGTCTCGATTTTTCCCCTTATTAAGGTCAAAGATGGTCATATGAAGTACTGACAGAACATTCAACAGATGACAGTGTTGCTTTCAATAAATGAGCTTACTGTGAAAGTATAGTTTCTGTTTAATTTTTCAACTAATGACTCCAATAATTTGACCCAATACTGTATATGAACGTTACATAAATATATCCAACTAAAAAAAAAAAAAAAAACATTGTACTCACCATAGTCTCTGCAATACACAGTCCGTCCTGGTCCAGTTGACATCTGCATACAGAAATTAAAACGTAAACATTATGGAATATACCACTAAATATTTCCTGCAATTGACGTCACCTAGTACACAAGAAATACACACGTTTTCAGAAGAAATTAAAAAAAAAAAAAAAAACTTGTAAAAAAAGAGTGTATTTGTGTATATATATATATATATATATCTTAAGAAATGTTATTAATATCGATTAATAGCAAGAGTTTGTACACTATTTTTTTTTCTTCACCAGAAAACTATTTTGTCGGTCAATCAACTTATGCACTTAAGCCAAAACACGTAACGATGAAATACAAACACATCAGAAGTGGAAATCGGGCCAAATTTCTCGGCGAATCACATGCAAGAAAATGGCTGCCGTTCTGGCAACAATTAGCCGCTAAAAGTAGTCAGTCTAATCGTAGCACCAGCAATTAAAATAAAGTATTTTTTTAAAAAAAATAATAATAATGTATTATAATGGCAAAAGTCACCGATTATCATATGAAAAACGTTACATTTTTGCTAATGAAAGATCCTTGAACAACACGCTTCGCAATAGCAAAAAAAAATGTCTTTATGAACACTGAAGTTTCAAAGAGCACACGATTCATTTAATGAAACAGATCATCGTAATGATGACAAAACAACATCCTGCTTGGGAGAAAAGTCCTGTTCCAATAGTTTCAATTATGTCATCTCAACAATTTCGGGCACTTCGTTAGTAAGAAATCGCTGCATGCACATAACTTCAAAACAGCACCGAAATAAGTTTGCTTCGGATGAGTCTCCATACGGATCAGCACACACACATACACATATGCTAACCGACCGACGTCAAGGGGGGTTTGCTCCTGGAGCTCGGAGCCTGCGCACTTATAGTAGGACCGATTTAGAAATTTTCGTCTAAAGTAGGTAGACGCTCGAGGAAGAGGAAAAATTAGCTTACACATATACTTCCCCCTTTCAATGTTTGTTCACAGTACAACATTAAACATTGGGGGGAAAATAACAAATCTCCCCCTTCCTTCCAACCCTTCCTGTACTACCAAACCGCAATGTGCTACGTATATACACCACACAGTTTACGGTCATATACAGAAAATAAATTATGTACTGTGCACTTTTACTGTGTTTGTTTGTGAAATATACACGTGTAAATTTATCAACTTGACTTGCAACAAACCTCTCTGAACGACACGCGATGGTTTGTTTATTTTTTATGCATCTTTCTCCTACCCTCTCCAGCTGTTCAGTTAATGGCCACTTTCATTCATAAACCGAGAACATAACCACGTACTGAGACACTATATACAACGGACAAGAAACATCTACAACTTGATGAAAATTTCAATGATAACTTTGCTACCTGTTTCATTATTTCAGGACTGTTTCGTGTGCCATCCATGGAATATACTATTCTGGAATATAGAAAAGTTTTATGTGGACAGCGGTGGCTCAGTTGTTCAGAGCTCACATCTGGTGCTTCGGATCCTCGGTTTGATTTCAGCTCATGCCTTATGGGTTTTGTGGTGGACAAACATCATGTGCGTAAGTTTTCTCGGAGTTCTCCCGTTTCCTCCCACTTTCTTTTATTCTACCAATTTTCCCATCATCATGCAAGCGGCCTGAGCCAAAGTTGTTTAAAGGCTTTAAATACAATTCAAATTCACAAAAGTTTTATTGAATTCGGCCGAAACATGGATATATGCATAAATAAAAGCACTTTGATCAAATTTAATAACATTATTTCATTGATTGTAGAAGTTTCGTACCTTGGGTATTAAGCTATTGAATTTCATGAAGTTAATTAAAGAAAGTTGAAGCTTAAATTCAACTTCCGCTATAGATGTCAAAGATATTAGAGTGATTATTCATCTGCACGTTATTCGAACAATTAACCGTATAATTCCATTATTCGAATCCGGTTATTTGTATATACCAGGGTGCTAGGAATGTTTTAACAAAAGACATGTTGACAACTCAGTTTCTTATAAATGCTAGCTTCCTTTCTCAATAAAGCACTTATTAATTTATGTAGTTCCCTTATTATTAGTGTCGTTCCTCTCGCTTTAATTAAGGATCTCCCAAAAATTTTTGTCGTTCCTTGTTTTAAAGTTAGAAATAAGAAACAAGATATATATTGACGTTCGCAAACCAACTCTACAACTATCGAATAGCGACAAAAACCGTGGAACGTATCGCGTTCCATTTTAAGAGCTTCACGACAGCGATATCTTTTGAAACACATGGTCCCTAGAGGCGGACTCAGAAACTGCTTTTAGAGGGGGCTAGAACTTGCAACAAGAACAAGACTCGTTCATGCTGTTTAAATTTGATACGAATGCTATATCATATCTAGTGGTAATAGAAACAAAACGTATGCTATATCATCTAGTATATACTTTAAAAAAGTTTTGTTATCATGCTGATATTTTTCTTTGTATGTTTAATAAGCCTGGATTAGAAAAACAATTCCTTTGAAAGATATTTAACAAGATGTTTGTTCATTTATGCATCGGCAAATTTTCTTCTTTGGAAGGGGGAGGGAAATTTTGTATTTTGGGGCCATTTTAGTAACTAACCCCAGTCCAGCGCTAAATTGAGGCCAAGACATATTTTACGTACGCAAAATATGACTTGGCCTCAACTTAGCGCTGGCTAGAAGCTTAGCGGTCGATTGTAAACCTCGGTGTGACTCGCCTCGAGTTCATTAACTGTTAAGTTTGTAAAAGCCACAAACATCCACGACCCCGCCGGGATTCGAAACTGAAACGTTAAAGACGCTGGCGTGACGACTCACACCACACGACTACTGAGGTCAGCTAAGTCTTGTTCTTACATTTCAAATTATCATAGAATATTTTATACCAAAGGAAATAATTTCAATAGTTACAAGAGAAATTAAATTTGATTATATCCAATGCCCTCCATAGAGACGTAAAAAAATAATCATTTTGATTCAATGTGCTTGAGACAGAATACATTTAACAAACTCCATGACAAAACTAGAAATAGAAAATATTCTTTTTTTACTAAAAGGTTGATAAATATATACAATTGCTTCAGTCATACAGAAACTGTATGTAATCTTTTAGGATGTTGAACGAAGAGGCCCAATTAGATTGTCTTTGTGCATTGTTCATTAAGGTTAACCTGGTAAACCTACCTTGACCGATCGTTGTTTTCAGAGTTTACCAATTTTAACGCAGAGAAACTTCTAAGCAAATGTTGGATCTCAATTCACTTATGAGATGATGCACAAAATGAGTTTTAATTGGTTTAAATAGTCCTGTGAGATATGTTCTACGTTTGAACGGTAAATTCGGCGTTTTAGAGTCCTAGAAAATGTGATATCGAAAGCATGGGTATTTGCAACTTCTTCAGCCTAAATATATATATTGTCATGATCACTTCTAATACTGTAGTGACTGAATAACTATTACATTATCAACTATTGACTAATACTGACGTAACTCGAAAGAAGGATTCTGCAATCACGAATTTGATTTCTAAGGCCTTTATACAACTTTGGATCAGGCCGAATGGATGATGATGGGAGAACTGGTGGAATAAAGAAAGTGGAAGGAAACGCAAGAACCCCGAGGAAAAAACCCACGCACGGTGTCTGTCCACCACCAAGCCCACATGAGATCACCAGGGATCGAACCGACGACCCCAAGCACCAGAAGTGAGCACTCTACTATTGAGCTACCGCGACCCCATGCGGTTCATGAGACTAAGTAGGAGCCAGTCCAAAAACGATATGGAATTATGTTTGTAAATTAACTGCAAGAGAACTTGGTATACTAGCGATGTCTTCGTCATAAATCTGATAGATGACAAAGCGGCTACTATGTAAAATCTTTGTTAACCCGTGCTCATCTCTTGGGAATAAATTAAAACCAAATAAATTTTTCCATGAAATTCTTAGAAATCTTTATTTTACGTTCTTAACGTGAGAATTTACTACCGTGAAGCTGATGATAAACAAAGCTTCTACAACAAGGAATAATAAACTACAAATACGATTCTGTTGCATAAAAATATAGTATTTCAACGCTAATCTACGTAATTAAGAATATATCAGTCGTACATTCAAGTTGTTAGCTGAGTACAACAATGAAACTTGAATTCGAAATTAACAACAAAATGACTGAAACAAAAACAAAGAATAAAGGTTATATATCACACACATCACGATTTGAAAGCAGTATATTTTCAAGTGTTTTAGTATAAACTAGTGATGAAAGTTGATTTAAAACCATTCATTGGATGTTAGACTTTGGCGATGTTATTCCTAGAGAACGAGAAATCAGTACTTCAAAAATTCGAACTTACTTTAATAGCGAAGAGAATTTTTACTAAATAGCATTTCATTCACGAAAGCCATTGATATCGAACGGTTGACCATGGTCTTACCACTTACAAGCATATACAAGACAATACAAGTTTTGCCTTTAACTGAGTACACCAGAGAAGAGTAAGAGGGCAGAACGTAAAGAATTCATTCCTAAGGGATGAGAGCAGCTCATATAATTCATAGATGCTTTCAGTGCGAGCGGTCACTGGTTCGATTTCCGGTGTGGG
>JAGDQP010019856.1:0-34215 GCA_022664845.1 Lepisma saccharinum | reverse complement strand
AACCGAGCCGAGGTTCACAGCGAGCCGAACCGAACCGAGCCGAGCCGAACCGAGCCGCGGCTCACTCATATTGAGCCGAGCCGATTGACATCCCTAAGGCATGCGCGCATTGCCACTGTAACAAGATCCGCCTTCAGACAATCGGAAAGCCGAATGGAGCCTTCAGGCAGCTGTCCGGCAAAAAGCCTGAGGAACTCTTTGTCTGAACGTGTGAAAAGCTCCATTTAAAGCACTGCTGCACTACTTTTCCGATTTCCTTCATGCAAAAAAAGTCTTCCGGCATGTCTGAAACAAATTGGACCGTGTGCAAGGGAGGGGGGGTTAGGGAACGCCTTCAATGGTCTTGATTGTCACTCGTAACAGTGCAATTTAACAACGGTAACGTTGTTTCTAACCCGAGAGGTGTTTGTCAACAACAGAAACGGTGTTCCAGACACCCCGATGGTGTAACCCAACATGGGAATTGGTGTAGAGGTAGAGGTGTTCTATTACTCCCTTTGGGGTGACGAAAAACACCAATAAATTTTTGCAGTGTAGGCATACCTTGCAGATAACATTACCTTTTTACGTTTGCTTTCGTTCTATTACTGGTTCACAAATAACCGTGCTCTAGATTTTAAGCTATTTTAACCAAATGCGAGCGGCTCTTATATTTGAGATACTTCTACGAAATAATTCTATTCTACGTATTAATATTCTACGAAATAATTTATTGGAATAATAAATTCAATTTCTTCCATAAACGTTATTGGTCAGTAGAAGTGATTCATCTATTGTGCGTATGAACCAAAATGTCTCTTACAAACTGCTTAAATAACTAATTTTTGTTCGATTTTCCTAATTTTATACATAGACCGTTCTATGTAACAATAGCTTTCCATCGAATGATAGGCTATGTACTAGGGATTTAAATGAGGAATAATATAATTATACAACCAATTCTATGAAATATCCTTCAAAGTCAGAGCTCAGTTAGTCATGAGTAGATAACATTTCTTTCTCAAGCCTCATATCTACATCAGAGGCCTGCATTCGTGCCCGATACTACATTCATAATTTTCGGATCGATCAAAACCCAACCAAAAATCGGACAGATCGGCAAAATGTGGGTAAGATAAGGTAAAATGAATCTAATGAGAGCGGTAACAGCACTATAGCTTACGCCTCTCCCGAGAAGAAAAAGTGGGTGATTGTGTTCGTAGCCCACTTTTCTGGCGCGTTAGGTCAGGACTGCCCGACTTTTCGTCTGGTTCGGGTCGGTGAAAGTGAGGTTGCATAATCGGACTGGGCCGAGATCAGGCACAAACACAGAGCTCTGATCTACGTACATATGATTTAATGTAAACTCAGATTCATAGAGAATGCCAATGAGAAGTTGGAAGACCTAAATAATAGATAATGTGGCTATGCTGAACCATCATATTGCAGAGATATGAAATAAATGATTCACAAGATTTGCTTCTCTCTTATCGTTTGCTCAATGTTTACAGATTTAGCGAGTTTTCAAACTGAAAATTTTCCATCGCTCATTTTTTTCTACGAATCTGAGTGTACAAAAACAGACTCCTTAGCATCCGCCAAATAGGTCAACTTTGAAGAAGCCCACTGAATAGGAGACGACAGATGTTTAAATCATATTTTGAAATTGTACTCCAGCGAATAAATATCAAGTACCAAAAGAAAATCTCCTGGCACAAAAAGCACACGAAAACGTCACCAAAAATAAACTTAATGAATGCATGTGAATTTTATGTGAACCTACTGGAAAATGTGAAATTTGTGTGTGAACGATGTGTATTTTTATTGGGTTCTTCCTTACACATAGTGCATATTTTGCACACATTAAGTTCATATTTACCGTAGTTCACATTATCTAGGGGTTCATTTTCAGATCACTTTTAGTTCATTTGCCACTGTTAAGTGAAATTTTATGGATGGATTAGGTATCAGCACACCAAAAGTTCATATGTTGTGCACTAAAAAAAAATTAAAAAAACTTTTTAAAGATATACTTTTCTTAAACAATTTGTACTAAAAGTAAGAACAAGTAATCTTCTTTATGCATGACCAAAAAGAAAAGCATGGGGCGCGCTCTCATATACAGTCACTTTATAAATTATTGAATTGGCTCGCCCCATACTTTTCTCTTTAGTCATGCATACATATTTATTTATTTTTTACTTTTTAGTACGAATTGTTTAAGACAAGTATGTCTTTATAAAAGTTATTATTACTTTCCGAGTTATTTCGGTGTTATGATACTTTATCTCAAGCTAATGTTTTGTGATCCAATTCCTAAAGTGTTCTGCAACATGTCAAACCAATTATCATTGCAGCCTAGTATTTATTTTAGGATAAAGATGTCGATATTAAAAGAATATTCTTTTAAAATATATAAATATATAGAAATATATATGAAAGTAACAATGAAATAATGTATTGTCACCCGACTTACGTCTCTGTGCAAAATTACATCGTTGTATGACGTCGGGAAATGAATTAAATTTAAATTCCAAAATTTGAGAACACGACGAACCATTGTGAACTAAAGAAAAGAATGTAAAAATGTGGTGTAGTTCACACTGGAACATATTGCGAACTTTTTTTCTGGACATATTGTGCACTTTAAGTGTACGTGCATTACTATGATTATAAGCCCTTCATATATTTGTAAGCAATATAGATTTCATTTCTTCTCGTAAAACCTCACAACTAGTTAATAATAATCTTCCGTAATCTGGCTGCATGTCAATTTGTAAATCGGAGTAGTTCAGGTGTCCACATTAGGTTTGAACATATTATAACCAAGAATTGGAAGTATGGAAGACAAATAACATACGAGATCTATACAAAGGGGTAAACTCGTTAAGAAAAGGTTACCAGCCGAGGATAGGAATGATTAGAAATGAACGTGGAGATCTTCAGGCTAAAATTGTCGATGTGTGGAAAAGTTATTTCGACAAACTTCTTAATGTACACAACGGGGAACAAACAGAGGAATTTGAAATCCATATCGCAGAACCTTGGATTCCCGAACCTAGCGAGATCGAGATCGAAATGTCGGTAAAGAAATTGAAAAGTTTCAATTCACCAGGATTCCAGGAATAGACAATATTCCAGCCGGATTAGTTCAAGCAGGAGGAACTGCACTATTTAAGGAACTACATAAATTGATAAGTGCTATATGGAGAAAGGAGGAGCTTCCAAAGGAATGGAAAACCTCAATAATAGTTCCGATTTACAAAAGAGGCGATAAATCGGACTGTAATAACTACCGCGGAATCTCGTCACTTCCAACCTGTTTGTTACAAGGTATTAAGTAATATTCTGTTAACACGCCTAAGTGTATACGCAGATGAAATAATTGGAGATCACCAATGTGGTTTTAGAAGAAATAGATCCCCTTTGGACCAGATTTTTGCCTTGAGACAAATTTTGGAGAAGAAATGGGAATACAATGGGACGGTTCATCAGCTATTCATTGATTTCAAGAAAGCATATGATTCTATCAAAAGGGAAAAGTTATACAGTATCCTGATACGATTTGGAATTCCCCCCAAAAAATGGTTCAACTAGTGAAGATGTGTCTCAATGACCCCATAAGCAGAGTACGGATAGGTAATAATATGTCAGATAGTTTCAAGATTCGCAACGGATTGAAACAAGGCGATGTCTTTCCCCGCTACTGTTTAACTTTGCGTTAGAATATGCGATTTTAAAAGTTAAAGGGGACAAAAAGGGACAATCATTGAATGGTTTGAATCAACTGTTTGTATACGCGGATGATGTTGATTTAATAGGGGACGATATAGGTGCACTGCAAAGCAGCACAGATGTCTAAGTAGAAGCGTGCGATGAGATAGGTCTAGAGGTAAACATAGATAAAACAAAATACATGATAACAAGCCGAAACACAGGGAATGAAGGAAACAAAAACATAGGGATGAGGTCATAGAGAATGTAAATAAATTTTAATACTTGGGAGCATGCGTAACAAGCAAAAATGAGGTTACGGAAGAAATAAAAAGTTGTTTAGTGTCGGACAACGCATGTTTCTATTCAGTCCAAAAACTTCTAACATCGCGATTATTATCAAGGAAATTAAAATTGAAAATATACAGAACTGTTATTCTGCCGGTAATACTTTACGGTTGCGAAAGTTGGAGTACGACCCTAGCAGATGAACATAAATTACTAGTATTTGAAAATAAGGTTTTGAGAAAGTTATACGGGCCGAAACGCGACGAGATGACTGGAGAATGGAGGAGACTACATAATGAAGAACTCCACGGACTGTACGAGTCACCAGATGCAAAAATAATGAAATAGCGACGACTAAGGTGGGCAGGTCATGTAGCTCGGATGGGGCAAAAACGAAGATTATATTCTATCCCGATTGGAAGCCGGATGGAAGGAGGCTATTGGGAAGACCGAGACGTCGTTGGGAGGACAATATTACAAGAGATCTTCGGGAAGCAGGTGTTCGTGATGAAAACTGGTTTGATATTGCCCAGGATAGAATTTAATGGCGAACGTTTGTTACTGCGGCGATGAACTTGCGAGTTCCATAAGCCATAGAGTTAGTTAGTTAGTAATAACCAAGAATTGAAAAGAGATTTTTAGAAAACAGAGTTTCACACTCCCAACATTTTCTTCAGAAAGTTTCATTAACTCAAATTACTCTTTTCTTTCTTAAAAAAGGATACCGAAACTATGATATCATTTGGATAATCTACATTACTAAAATATTTAACATAATTTCTATCCCACGAAATTAAAGCCAACTTTCGGTTCTGTTAGCTCACAATGCGTTTGCATGTTATGTAAAGGAACTGGTAAATATCATTCAATCATGTGAAACTAGAGTGTATGCATCAATGTAGAATAATTGCAAGTACAGTGATTGTAAGAAATATTGTAAGAAAGGATTGATTCCATCTGGAGGAGTTGGAATCATATTTAGATAAGTACAAAACCACGAGAAGAAGATATTAATATTAGAAAATCGCTGTAACTTGGTTGGCATTCATGACTGCAATTGAAACAATGGAATCACAAGATGTAACACAAAAGAAGAATTTAGGATAAAATTGTTGAGCGCATTGAAAATACTGACAAGGATATTACATTTCTTGATAGTTTCCTCTACTATAAATGATAATGCACGTCTTGTCTTTCTTTCACTTGGCATTGAATTCTTCATAAAAGTGGAACGTGTGAAACTTACTTTAGGTCAAATGTCAATAGCGTTTATCTGTCTGACCATTTGAATATTTTTTCTCTTCGGTAGAGAACACCTGTCCAGTAATCTGAATGCAAAATTCATTCAGTTAAGTTCCATAGTTTGAAGTAATTAAATTAATGATTCTAATTTTAGCTATTTTACCATTCTGTCTCTCATTGTCGTAGAATAAACACTGGGGGGGGGGGGGGGGGGAAACAGCTGCGAGTCATGATTTTTGGGCCTTCATCCCAGCCTACGATTCCAGAAGTGAGTGACGAGATACTAAATCAGCACAAACATCACATAGCATTATAGTTTTATGGTACAATGAATTGCAGTATATTTTAAAATTAAAAACTTCTACATTGAATGAGCTTCCGTTTGGCCAAGTGAGAAACGGTCTTGCTTTCGATACGAACGGATCAGGGTTCGACTACAGGTGGGTGAGCGGTCAAACAAGATAGTTCGAACTTCATTTTAATCAGCAGGTCCTGCCGTTAATAGCCGAAAAGCTCGAAGAGGACGTTAATAAAAATAAAAAGTAATACATCTCGTTGAAAAATGTAGTACTTTTTGCACTCTATATTGGGTATTTCTGCTGCACATGTGCGTTTAGCGAAAGTCTGTTTTAATTAATATATGATAAGTGATATATTATCGTTTCTCTAATTTCATTCTTATTTTGCTGTACTACGAAAACAGAAACAAGCGTTCTTTCTGATTTAAGCAAAACTGGAAACACTTTACAGGTCCCTAGCTTTCTTTCTATCGTAGATAGAAACATTTGAAGATATCAATATTTTGAAAGATAGATATGTTGAAAATTTACAGTGGCATACCACTGTGCCCAAGACGAAAAAGTTTACAGCTACAGTAAACACTTTATTCCAAGCCACTCTCAAACTTGTGTTCAAAAATGCCCCATGCACGTGATTTGATGTGGAATGACCCCTTATTATATCTAATTCACCGTTGAAAAATTAAAGCAAGTATAAATTACCATACGTGTTCAACTCTTGATATATTCAAATTTGTCGACGTGTGTATTCCATTGATGAATAGATCTTTTTTTAAACAAAGTTTTGTTTAGTAGAAATGTTTTTTGTTTAGTTTCCATCCCGTATGCAGATACTTGTAGGTTCAAATTTTCGAATGGCTTTCTGGGGTAAATGTAGACTAGAAGCACACTGGCATTCACGTATGACGATATAAGAATCTTTTAGCTTGCCCCCCCTCCCCCTCCCCTTGATAACTACTGCGAGCGTTAACTAATAAATTTAACATATTGGGACGAGTACCACCAAGTTTGTTCCGTGAAATCAACTATTGCTTTCTATTTCCTTTGAGAACTTTATAACACATAGATGAAACAATCGGAACAAACAATACACTTATTTTTTAATTTGTTTATTTCAGGCCTTCAGGCAACTTTGGCTCAGGAATGGATGATGATGGGAGAATTAGTGGAATGAAGACAGTGGAAGGATAACCGAGATTCCCGAGAAAACCCACGCACATGGTGTTTGTCGACCACAAAGCCTATACATGGCACGAGCAAGGATCGAGCCGAGGATTCCACGCACCAAAGGTAAGCGATTTATCAGTGAATCGTTGCGGTCCTGCTAATACATTTGTTAATAAATAAAACATTTATTTTAAGAAACAAAAATTGTATTCTTCGTAACTTATGGAGAAGAAGGCATGTAATTGATCAACGTTTATTAATTCTCAGGTTATAAATCATTCTTATTACAAGCCTGATGGTGTATAATCAAATGTTACTTCAGTTCAGTTTTTGATAACAAGTTAAATATAAACCGGGAACTGCGTATTCGATTTGAATTTTATTTAAGGCCTTTAGGCAACTTTGGCTCAGGCTGACGTATTCGATATTTAATTAAATATATTAGCGTGTTTACAGATGAAATTTCTATTGTTAGCGACTGTATTCGTTTTTATGGTTAGGAAAATTATTTCGCTATTTATTTCCTATTCAAAACATATTTTTTAAACTCCAAAATAAGAATTTTATCTGAATAGAACAGCATCCGTTTGTTCACATATATCACTCACTTACCTCCATTGCTCAAGTGTAAAGAAAATAAAAGGAACTTTATGACAGTACTTCTCAAAGAAATATTCTCTATCTATGGTATTCCTGTTCCATTATATATCGACTTTGATTCATCATCTGCGAACTAATGGCGAGGGTCACTACCTGGAAGGCGGCGAAGATTGAATCTTTGTTCACACCAACTATCCTGACTGAAAATTTCCAGAATTTTCCTTAATTCCATCCAGTGACACCCTGACGACCAACTTTCCTATTCTTTTGTCTGGAATCTGTACCTTCCAAGGGACGCCATCATTCACATTTAAGATTTGTTTAAGCGTAGCAGACTGAACAACCCACAAATATAACTTAAATTCCTAAGTAAAACTTAACTCATTTATGGGCTACATATGCTGTTACGGTTCAAGGTCGTCTCAAATGGGAGGAATAACTTCCTTTACCGAAGATTTCAGTGGACAGGAAAGGGGATGAAAGCGGCCAGGGCCTTTGCTAGTACCATACAAGTGTTCACCTATAAACTAAGAGAAAATATGGAAAACCTCAAACAGTATTAGTTCGGTGGTATTTGACATTCCGTTTGATTTGATTGCCAAGTTTGATTACTTTTTCCCAGACTTCAGGCATTTGGTGTGCAGAATCAGAAAACAATGGATGCCAATTTTTCCGCTGTCGTTCTCATGCATTTATTTCAATATGGTGGACAATAATTTCACTCGGCCTGTACAGTCCAATGTATGCGCTCTTTGAAGAATTATTATTCCTGTCTTTAATCACCCAAATACACACATTAAAAGTCCAAATACACTCTCAGATTTTCTCTGGAGGTCTTGCAACCCGCTTCTGTATATTTCAAAGTGTGAGGTGAGGCTTGGAGCATGATCTCTCCATTCACATCAGTCATAGATTCTCTGTTCTTTTAAGGATAGCTCCCCATATATTTGTTGTCTTTATGACTTATGTAGTGGATTAATATTGACTAAATTTCCCGTTTGTATGTACGGTCTCTCTCTCTCTCTCTCTCTCTCTCTCTGTGTGTGTGTGTATTAATTTGCCGTATTTAGTTACTATTTAGAAGCACAATTCTTCATCTGTTTTTGTATATAGGCATGTGTGTACTATGTCTACATTATGTATATACCTCCCATTAACTGTTAAATTACCATATATAAGACTATATAACACCCCACCCAGTAGCACACTTGATGGGCCGATCGATGTCGATTTACATGGGATTTTGTGGTGGGATCGACATAGATGTCGATACCGGTCGAAGTAGAATAGCAAACATTTTGTCAACATTGTCCCAAACGTGGACAACGATGTCGGCCCACATCGGTGCCAATGTCGATCTAGGTCGGTCCCATGTGAACCTTCCAGATCAAGTTTGATCCCACATTAATCCATGTCGGCCCACCTAGATCTATCCTTCTTGCTCCCTGGCTGACCAATACTGATCTAAGTGGGATCCATGTCGATCCACCTATATCTACCCCATACTCACATCATCGTTCTAGCTCCCTGGCTGACCGATGGAGATCTACGTCGCATACAATATCTATGCCCTATTATTTCTCGCATACAATATCTGGAAAAAAAATTTCCCCCAGTACGTGTACAAAGCGTTTGAGGTAACTGTTTGGCTGAGTCTCGTAAACTATTGCCTACATCGTTCATGCAAGCAGACTATTATACATTGTTCCCCAAGCTACTGGCAGTGTTGGGTTAGGTACTTATTTCTTGTACCTAGGTACAGGTACTAGGTACTGACCTTAAATTGTAGCTAGGAACAGGTAATAGGTACTGATCTTAAATTGTACCTAGGTACAGGTACTAGGTACAAGTTGGTCAATCTACCTAGGTACAGGTACTTATAGATGTACCAAAGGTACTTTTTTTAGGTACTTGTCCCAGTTACTGCTAAACAGTGCTGGAGATTATATGAAGAACTAAGGGGATGCTGATTGACTAGAATATTACTCCTGTATCTTTACCTGTAATAATAATAATAATAATAATAATAAACACTTATTATTGAACAGGATAAATTCAGCCAAAGTGTGCTGTGTTATCTAACCCCTGTCAAAAATTACGGACATTTCCATACACCATTGAAGATACAGGAATGAAAACAATGGAAGGAGTCAGAAAAAGCAGAAATTTAAATACTAAAATGATAAATCATTAATAGAAATGCCTTTCTTTCTCATAAGTAAATCTTTCACCATGCTTTTAATTTACATAAATTTTACGTTTTTTTTCTCGAAAGGGCATTCGGTGCTAAATATGAGCGGCGTCCATTTGTTTCTTGATGCTGTCAGTATACAAGGTGGTAACGTAATGCGCAGACAAATTTCAAGGAATCATAGTATATAAAATAATGAGAAAATCTTGGTTAAGTGGGTGGAAATTCCGCCGAGTTGTGGAGATACATGCAATTGAACTGTAGAGGTTAAAATATCCAATACAACTAACGGTAGAATTGATGCGGCATGTTATCGTCAAAGACTTCAAAATTGTTCCATCTAAATTTGCATATTTCAAAATTTTGCATTGGGTGCGTAAGGGATTTCTCAAAGGAAGTAAGTAATTTCAAGATATTCTCTGAAGAAAAGTCCTAAACGAATTATTGTTACCTACTGGGAAGTCATTTCGATCCACTTTTACTTCAGAAAATTTCTGGAGATCTCTACTTCCTTTGGGGAATCCCTTGCGCACGAAATGTTCGAATATGTATTCTTAATATATAGATGAGGTTTCAAGTCTTTGGTGATAAGTTGCCGCATCAGCTCTACAATTAATTATATTGGAAATTTGAAACAGTAAAGTACACCTATCACTCTTTCGGCAGCATGTAGCTCCAAAACACAGTGGAATTTCCACCCAGATGATCAGAACGTTTTACATTCCTTTCTTTAGTTTACAATGGTTCGTGGTGTCCTTAAATACTGCAACGTTAATTTAGCTCATTTCAAGACGTAATATAGTGATGAAAATTTGCACAGCAACGCAAGTCGGTTGGCAATACAATATCGTTATGATCTTGGTGGTTGTTGATTCACTTATTCGCAATGACGTGGTAGCACGTATGTTTAGGTTAGATCTTAGGTAGAATCCTTCCGACGTTAGAATCGATATTATAGTGGTTATATAATAAGAGCAAAGACACTTGAATACTTTCATCCGACACCCAATAGAGACTTTTATCCGACACCAATAAGACTATCTTCTTGAGTTTGTAAGAATATACCATTCTTTCTGTTTGAGACTCAAAAGAGTGTTCTCTACTGTTATGAATAGTAAATATAAAACTAGAGTTTTGTAGCGTTTCAGATGGACTTCCGTGAGTGCAATTACATAACGCAGTAATTTGATCGTAATATTTGGAAGTGGATGTTGCGATTTTCGGGATTGTGTTGATATGTCAAATGAAGGTATGGGGTTTCTACGATAACTTTGTGCTGTGGTACATTTAGTTCTAGCTCCCAATACCATGTGTTGTAGCTTGGAAGCTGAGCTCGTACTTGTGCTCTATTATGTACTATACAAAAAGATGACATATAATTATTAGGAATCTATTTTCTAAAAACCAAGAGAAAATATATTCATAGTGTTATGCAGGGAGACATGCTATTACACATAGGTAAGACGTTGAATTTCGAACTCCTTATTTCAAATCTAAGATGTCTGTTTTCTGTTAATAAATAATACTAAAATAAATAATTCGGGTGGATATATAGCATCTGTTAAATTCTATGTTATTGTTCAAATACTTTTGTGGCATTAGGGGGCGCCATCCTCACGCAATTGAACTATTTCCACTCCCTGATCCTAATGTAAAATTTTATTTCCTCCTTTCAAGATTTTCTTTTATCAAGGTAAATTTTGAAGATATGTGAAAACTTATATATTTCACTTCCAATGATTTGAATTCATTTTTGACCTTCAGGTATCGATCACTTGTGCTGGGATAGGGTAAGGGATAGGATGCAGGAATGAACCGACTAGGGTTTAGGTTGAATGTATCATCCCGGCATTTGCTTGGTCAGACTAACTACAAACAATTAAAAATTATTCAGTCAGAATGGTTGGTAGCTCGTATCGAACCCAAGACCTCCCGAGTGCGAGAATAACACTTTACTAACCACGCCACTCGGTACTTCCAATGTTGTTTAGTACAACATTAAACAAAAACGAAAAAAAAATGTTTTACTTAGCGAAGAACCCAAGTAAACAGAGAAGTGAACACATTATGTGAAGGATGCTCCCAACATTAAATTAGTTTTTAAAACTGTGCTAGATGTTAGGTAATAAAATATTACGATACAGTGATTTAAAACGTAAATAATATTTTTATAATTTATGAAGCGGTATACCTGCAGTGTTAAACTCATTGAGAACCTAAACAAAATCTTTCAGTTATTCCTCATTTCTTTCTTTTGTGAAGGAAAAAGGAAATTAGCATTCGAATGAAAAAATAACATTAAAAAACAATTAAACAAGACTAATTCATTTCTGGCAAATGGAGAAAACAATGCGTTGCAAAACATCAACATATAATTCTTTTCGTTCTTAATTTATATTTTGTTATGAACCTTACAGCCCGCTATGGGATATGCCTGTCATATGTCAGAAGGATGGCATCCTTCGGGAAGCACTCTTCCGAGTACAGGGAGGGTTAAGTTACCGATCATGACCTTTTGTGTATCAAGATTAGACTGGTGAAACTGACAAGGGACCATTCTGTTTTTGACAATTCGATTTCGGAAAATGCTTTGCTATCACCGGATTCAGTACCCAAAGAAACCGAGAAAAACAAGTTTGTAGCTGCCGACCGTAAACAAGGCCGGAGATAAAGTGTTCCAAAGTTCGAATACAGGACGCAGAAAGTGCCTATAAACACCATGTAATTTTGAATCGAGTGGAGGAATTGAGGTCAGAGGTATGAGTAACGTGTGTGAAGCTCTGCTGAATAGGTGTAGTGCGCATCATGTCGGCCACCTTAAAAGTCGCCATATTGGATTTATCGAAAAGAAATTAACGAGAAGAAAGGGATGTGGCATATTATTGAGGCTAGCTCTTTCCCAGAAATTCAAATATGAGGTTATTTGTTACCAACCTTTATTGTGTGAGAAGATATTGACCCTGGAAGTTGTGAAAAGACAAAATTAACGGTTTTGGCTTCTGATTGTTTATCTTTATCTTTCTTCAAATGTGCTCACTGTTGTTCCTATATTTGTCTCAACCACACAATCATTCTTAAGGTACACAACAGATGCAATTAAACGTGCATCAGATCTGTTGTAAATGCACGATTAGCATTAATTACTCGAGAACATTAGACGCCTTCAGGTTTTATATCGGTTGTTCCTATGCACCTTTTACGACTGCCTTAACAATATAAAAGTTTCTTATCAACAGCAATAATTCGAACACTGTACCCACAGCACTACTTTGCTCATGTTCTTGGCCCACGTTACATACACTGAAATGACAGAAGCCAAGCCGTTAATTTCACCTTTTCACAACTTCCAGGGTCCATACCTTCTCACGCAATAAAAGTTGGTAACAAATAACCTCACATTTGAATTTCTGGGAAAGAGTTATCCTCAAATGATATGAAGGGAGCTAGGCTTCCTTCCCGTTTATTTCTTTTCGATAAATCCAACATGGCGACTTTTAAGATGGCCGTACTTAAGATTAATATGCTTTTCGTGCATCTATCAACTCTACAAGGTTGGGACTATTCGAAAAAGAAACAAACACTTCCGATGTACTTGTAAGACAATGCGTTAGACATGATGTTCCAACTCCAATCACAAGACCTAGTGACCGAGTTTACCTACACACAGTTAAATGACAAATTTGTAAATTTGAGTAGGCCGAAGATACCACATTACAAGGCAGAAATGGAGATTAATATGGTACAACAGGCATCTGACGATCCAATTGACTCATACTTTATTCTCAAATTACGAGCCATCCGCCATAATTTGCCGAAAGCAAGTGAATAGGAAAAAGTACATTATATTTCACTAGGATTGACGAAAAACGTTTTGAAGAACATCGCTCTAGAAAATATACATCAGTTAAGGATCTACTGAAGATATTACATGCTTTGGAAAAATCCAACGATCTTCTGAAGAAGAGAGAATTTGTAGAACGCTCTCAAGTATTCCAAGCGATGGCAGAGCAAGGAGCGCAGAACTTCAATCCCTTAAATCTTGGATACCAGAATCAAATACCAAAATACCAAAATTCTCCTCAGCAACCAAATATTCCAAATTTGAACCAACAAGTACAAAATTTGCAACAACCTATGTACCACATTCCTAATCAACAACGGACAAATTTCCAAATGTATAACGAAATATCAAACCAACAGTGTAATAGTACTCAAACATTACCACCGTGGAATAACCAGGAACCAATAGTGGATTTTCGGAAAGGTGAGCCTGAACTCCCCGGCCAAATACCTATATATCAAGCAAAGCAATCACAGGCTAACCAGACTATACCCCAACCACCCATCCTAGCATTTTATAGTAATCAACCTGTTCCCCCAGGCTAAGTACCTGTAAAGCACACCATAGATACCTTAACCTATGATAAGATAGCTAACATTAATCATAACAAAATGGATGACTTTACACACAAGCTAGCTGAATTATCGTTGATGGTGATCAAGAACAACACAAACCAAAAAGCGTACTATAAAGAGAATGACAAGAAAAACGGGAAGAATTAATCCCGGAAAAATGGTGACTTCAAGAAGAACAAACAAGATGGTGGCAAACAAGAAAAGAAACAAGGGTACAACAGCGGACCCGTATGCTTTAAAAGAGGGCATAACGCCTATGATTGTTGGCATGGAAATAAGAAGTACAATCAAGAATCAGAAAACTAATTAGCGGGCCCCAAGCCACCAAAGGCTTTAGGGCGAAGACAGGAAAACTCAAGGACCTGCCGCTAAAAAGAAATCCAAACATCATCAAGGACCTGCCACCGCCACGGACAAGACTAGAAAAAAACTCATGGACCTACCACTGCTAAAAGTGAAGGAACCCTCAAGGATATGCCGTCGGTGAACGTATGGAACAAATGTACTCTCTTCAAACTATTTTTTCAGAGAGAAGAAAGGCAGTCAACTACGAAACGGAGGAAAACCAATCCCTTATCAACATAAAAATAGAAGAGGATTCCATACCAATAATAATTGATACAGCGAGCACGGTGTCCCTATGGCCTAAACAATGACTACCAAGGAAGTGTAAACTAATTCCTTTGAAAACACATATTAAGGGGATAGCAAACAGACTTGTTGAACTGAAGCACATTGCCTTAATTAAATTTAGGATTGGAAATACCACATATGCTCATTATTTTCGATTAATAGTAGGAGGGGACTACAACCCCATCGCTGGACAAGATCTGTTAACTCGTTTTCAAACAAAAATTGACATGAATAAAAACAATTTATTATTATAAAAAAAGAAAGAAGCCACAGTTCCCACAGACAACAAGCGAAAGAGATAACATTTCTCAAACAATGACAGATATGATCAAAAAACAGACGTCAGCAAATGTTTTACTACAAAAAATGTAACAGTACCACCCAAGACATACTTTTTCCTTCCTGTTAAAGTCACCAGCCATCAACTTTTTACGTACGTTTACTACAAACTTTACGAGACAGACACAATTTTGGGGATTTAACAACAAAGATGTCAACAGATAACTCTATTACCATTGTCAAGAACCAAACATCAAGGAAAATAAATTTAGCCAAAAGTACCCCAGTAGCACATGCCGAGGTGCAAATGGAGAAAATATCTTTTAATAACATTTACAAATATAGGACAAAAGAAGAAATAACTGACAGATTGAGATACACTGAAAAAACTTTCGATCTGAAACTTTTTGATATTAACCCGGATTTATCAACAGAAATTAAGACTTTCTAAATTGCTTTACCAATACCTTTGATATTTCCTGGGCTATACTCACCGTGTTAAGATAGATAAAGGAGCTATATTTAACCGGAGATCACCGCCAATACCGCCAGGTGTACGCCATCAGGTCGACTTACAAATAAACGAATTATTGAGAGCTGGTATTATTAAAGAGACTAGTGACAGTCAGTACTGTTCACCTCTTTTAATTGTTCCAAAGCCTAATACACAACAATTTCGAATAGTACTCAATCTTGTAGATGTAATCGATTCACGAAGTATCTCTCAATTTCATTCCAACAATGGAAGACGTTTTATCTAGTCTAAAGGGTAAGAACTATATATCAATGATTGATTTATCTTCCTCTTAATTTCAAATCAAGTCAAGGCCTTACATAAGCTTCGAAGTACCCCATACAAGGAAAACATATCAATTCATAAGATGCTCTATGTTATACAAAACAAGCTCTATGGCTTTATTGATTGTAACACGAATGCTATTAGAAGATCTACCAAAATCTATTACATCCTTTGCAGACATATAGTATGTGACAGCAGAACAACAATTAAAAAACCTCGAGTTATTATTCAGAAAATTAAGAATACACGATTTCAGAGCCTCATCAAGAAGACACATTTACTGTTCCCCGTCTGGAGGTTCTGGGCTTCCAGGTGTCCGGGCAAGGAATATCAATATCCTCCAAAATTGCCCGGAAGATCCAGAATTTTCCAAGGCCACGTACTAAAAGCCAGACAAAGAGCTTTATTGGACCATGTTCGTTCCTGAGGTCCCATATTTCCAGGTTCACCGAAAAAGTCGAGGCGCTTCAACAGCTCATAACGAAAGGAAACAAATTTAAATGGAACGATAAATTAGACAAATATTTTGAATTCGGATATTTTGAAATCACCCTCTCTCCCGCACTTCCACGAGAAGGCGGAAATAAGGGTCTATACTAATGCTTCCAACATACAAGCGGGAGGACTGGTCACGTGTGCAAACCATAAAACAGGAGAAGAAGAGTGGTCTCATATTGTAACAGACGATTGTCGAAATCGGAACAAAAATCGAGCACTTGGCAACGAGAATTATATTATTATTCTATACGATCAGGAAGAATCGGTACTATATACTTAACAGATTTTTTTACTTATACATTGACAGTAAATGTCTTAACCTTACAAACCCAGCCCGAGCGGCAAGGAAAGTATACTCGCTACAAGTTGTTCATCACTGATTTTCAGTTTGAAATTAGACACAAACGAGGTTTCCAACAACGAGCGGACATATTCTCCAGACTCGAATCACCAACAGATGGACAGGACAACCCTGAAAAGGAGGAGGAAGAAATGAAACTTTTAGCCAATAGGACAAAGGTTACGGACGCTGTTCAAACATCAGAGGACAACATAGTATTCCGTTCACACGCACTGGAAGATAATGCCATACATACAGAAGAATCCACATCATTGGCAACACTAAAAAAGAACAGGAAAATAAAAAAATATTTTTCTGATATAATAAACTTATTACGTGCACAAGAACCTCAGAACCCCTCAACGATGAAATTAGTTAAACACTACTATTTACGAAATGACGTCCTATATCGCAAACAGAAACATCCACAGTATCGCGAATTATTTCTTGTTTGCATACCGGAGACGCTCAAATCAGACTGGTTTGAGAACCTGCACAGCCACTCGTCAGGCGGACGTATGGAAATTACCAATTTCTACAGATTATCATTACAGAAATATTACTTCTTATTTATGAAACGCTATATAGCATATCGCATCAAGATCTGTAACCAGTGCCAGACTATAAACAGTGTCCAAACAAGAAACAGGGACAGTTACTACACAATCCAATCGGCAATATAGCTGAACAGTTCATGTTTGACAGTCACGGGTCCGTACCAGTAGGAAATACTAGGAAATTGGTACACTTTGACGCTGAAGGTGCTACAAGGTATATCGTAGCGAAAGTAGTCGATACAGTCTCGAAGAAACTATAGCCACTTTTATAGAGTCAGAAGTTATTCACCGCTTCGGCGCCTTTAAAGGACTAATTTTAGATCGACACCCCGTATATACCGGCCATGCTATGCAACAATTGGCCCAGAAATTCGATTTTGAACTACAATTCGCACCGGCTTACCAGCATAATTCTGTAGGACTTGCAGAGGCCTAGATAAAACAACTGGAAGCAACGCTAAAATTTATGGTCCAAGATGGCATGGAATCTTGGCCACTTAAAGTTGCAGAAGCTGTATTCGCCATGAACTCATCAATCCAAACAAATATGAAACTAAGCTCCCATTACCTATTAATGGGACATCAACCACGATTATATGCAGACTGTCGGCTGGGTGCCCTTATAACCAAGTACAAAAGGAAGAGCTACCGAAAATTCACTCAACAGCAGCAGAGAATGTTTATAAGGAACATCTGAGGCAAAAACCATACTATGACAAAAGACATACTCAAATTAATTTCACACCATTGACAAGTGTACTCGTATATTTCACCAAACGCCAGCAACATATCCCAGAGACATGGCTGAGAAGACATATAGGTCAGTGCGAGGTATTGGCCAAATTAAATGAAAGTCTATACCAAGTCTATACCTCCAGAATGTCGCCAATTTACGCAATCCATTTCGGTGGATCGAATAAAACCTTATTACTTCCAAGAGAATACAGAGAAACCAAAAAGAAACAGAACATAGCATTCATCTAAAAAAACAGAAATATAACCCTCATCTTAATATCGACCGGAATCAAAATAGCCGAAAGGTTATAAAATCATTTGGCATCATGCACTCAGCGAGCGAAATACATCTAGTCAGATGAGAATGCTAATTTCTCACGCAAGATGGCCACGTCAGCTAGCGAGCTAACATAACGACCCTAGCGCCAATAATGGCAATAAAGGGTACTACTAGCAGGGTCGGCCCACGATTAACACTCGTAAGAAAACAAGATTTCATTTTAAAAAGTGGAAAAGCAGAAACTCTATTTACTTACCGAAGCTAACAAATAATAAAACAACACTGCGGACATTCAACTTCCTGAAAACGAAAATATTAATTTTTCACTTAATCTTTAAGCACTTCAGCAATCACTTCTCTACATGCCTTAATTAAACACGAAGAAAGAGAGTTACTCAGTAAATTCTCTGACCTACACTTGCACGCACTAGTACCTTTCTCAGCTATTACTTTAACTACTATTGTTTTCATCTTATCTTTGAATATAACTGTTATTACTTGCATTATATACAAGAAAAGTCACTAATTAAGCGTGCTCTATTTTAGAATAACTGTACTGGATACAATAATCCCGCTTGCCTTCGTTGACATCCTGTTAACAACCATCGTTTTCCTATATGTTATGTAAACTCAAAAGAACTATAAACCTAAATAGTGAACAAAGAGAAACCAACAACTCACCTGACATGACCCTATGCATCATTAGTGAAGCCAACATCAATAAGAAAGACCTAGAACAAAGAGCAAGTGATAATTAATCTGACACAACTTTGTGCATCACTAGTGACACCAACCTCAACAAAAATCACGTAGAACACAAGTGGACACCAGTGTGAAAAGTGTACCATCACGACCCACCCATAAGTGACGTGGTGTTCAAATATTAATAAACCTCAAATACAGACAAATGGGCCTTCACCGACCTGAGGATACATGAAGTCACTTACTAAGACGGAATCTGCTTGATCGGTGAAGCACCACACTATTTGTCCTCCCAATTTAAAATTATAGTGCAGTGTTCATTGTTCACCAGTGTTATATTTTAACTGATTATGTGAAACGTTGCCACATTATGTAGAAAAAATATATAGTACTTAAAGTGAATGTTAAATGAATTTCACAACGAAAAAATAGCTATCATAATACCGCTATTTTTTCAAAAACTGGAGAGGAGCGTAACGAGGAGCCGCGTGCAGAAGCACGTGCAAACACTTACATACAAACACAGGTGTACTACAAGTGATAATATGTAATCAAACATGTGTACAGATAATGCAAGACAAGCAAACATGTAGTATGTATAAATGTTTACTATCAACACCAAGCAGACGACAACCGAAGATGGCACTAGCATCGACGTAGGTGGAACCAGCGTAGCAGGAGGAGGGACCTGAAGGACGACACCCAAAATCCTATAAAAACCCACACATCATAGCAAGAGCTATCACTTTCTCGTCCAGGTGGTCAACTCCTCTCCTCCTCTAGTTCTCAAATGGCTTGCGTTTGGAACTAACTTCCTCACTTTATCCGATCTCCAGAGGCTTGCACTGGGATCAAACTCCTGGCCCTCGCTGAGCTTGTCAGCGGGGTCTTCCGTCAACCTACTCAGCCTATACCCTTGTCCGTCCTCAAAAGGCTTGCACTTGGGACATAATCCGAGCCCTCGCACAGCCTGTCAGCGGGGCTTTCTTTGTAAGCGCTGAACCCACTGTGGTGGTGCTGACCCTCACTCGTGACGAGGCAACGACGGTGAAGAATTAGGTTAGATGAAACAGTAACATTGTAAATAGCTATTGTACCGAATGGTCTTCTAAGTAACTTGTAATCTTTATAATTAAACTGGTTGTGGGCTACACCCGTACATTATCCGGCTCTACCTACCATTACCCCGTAATTATAAACGTGTAGTAATAGGAACATTGAGATATTCAAACCATCTGGTTTGAAAACAACACGCAACTAAATATATTTGAATTTTTTGGAACTGTATTTTGAATTATATTTTTGAATTGAGGCATCTGAGGTCCAGACCTGGATAGGGGAGGGGATAGGATTCGGAAAAGTCCCGGCCAGGGCCTTTTGAAGGTGCATAACTACTACCAGGCTACGAAAATGTTACAAAATGTCTCCAAAGACGCCATCTTGGCGGACCAAAAAATTCATTTTAACACCGTTTGAGCTAGATACAAAATTTGGTATAAAGATGTATTATCACAAGTAATTTAGGTAAATATTACAACCTATTGAAAAAGTCGCCATCTTGGATTCAACACATCCGCCGATATATCATTTTTCACACCATTGGAGATAGAGATAGATAATATTAAATTTTATACGAAAGTGTATCATCATGAGTAAATTACGACAGTAAAACGTTAGAAAATTTGCCATGTTTAGTCCAAAATGGCCGCCAAAAATCTATTTTCTAAACCACTGAGGCTAGACAAACGAAATTTTTTATGAAGATGTACCATGTCGAGTAGGCATACCATATGATTACAATAAATGGGGCAAACCTATCCTATGGGGGCCAAGTTCCCCTGAGAGGCAGATCAGCCTGATGGAGACGCATTCCATTAAGGAGTCTGGTTACAATAAATGGGGGCGCAACCCCCCAAAAACCAAGTTGAGAGCACTGCTCCCACGGGGGTCTGGGGGCACCGATTCCAGCGGAGCATAGCGAGTCTATATAGTATATATCCCCATGGTCACTGACTCACTCACTCTTCATAATTCTCAGGTCAAACTACTGGAGCTACAAACACCAAGTTTGGTAGGAAGCTGTAAGACCACGGGTAGGTAAAGGAAAAAATCCGATCCGACGTTTTGAAAAATAAGCCATCTTGGATCCAAAATGACCGTCAAACCTATCGTTGTATGGAATACACAGCCTAAAATGAGGCTACTGAAATGAAATTTAGCGTGAAGGTACAACTTGACTAGTAGGTTACGAAAATATCATATGTCTTCAAAGATGCCATATTAGATCCAAAATTGCGGACCGAAAAATTCAATTCCCACACCGTTTGAGCTAGAGATACGAGATTTGGTATGAAGGTACATGATCACTAGTACGTTAAGAAAATATTACAACATTTTGAAAAAGTCGCATCTTGGCTCCAAAATGGAAGCCAAACTCATTGTTATATACAATACAGAGCCTAAACCGCTGGAGCTAGCGAGATGAAATTTGCTATGAAGATACACTATCGCTAATAAGTTACGAAAATATGAACTAATGTCTCCAAAGACGTTATCTTGGATCCAAAATGGCGGTCACAAGAATTCATTTTTAACACCGTTTGAGTAGAGGTATGAAATTTGGAATAAGGCTGTATCATAACAAGTAGTTTTAAAAATACTAAAACATTTTATAGTCACCATCTTGGATAAAAAATAACTGCCCAAAAATCATTTTCCACAACATACGCGCTACAGAAATGAAATGCTATATGAAAGTGTGCCGTGATATCACGACAATATAATAAAAGTGTAAAACAATTTACATCTTCAATCCAAATGGCCGCCCAAAACCCAAGAGGCGTAACAAGGGAGTGGGTGGAAGGTTACAAAAATGCTTAAACCTTATTTTGGGAATGTCAGTCAGCATCAGATTAATCACAAATGTCACAGAATTAATGCTCCGATTCTCCTTGCATGTGCCAGTGACACGATATGGTGCTCCAGCCCACTTCCAAAAATCACTTAAAAATTCACGAAAAATATCCTCAGCAGGAACAAAGTAAATATCATCTAATTCAACGTGAAAAATGAATTTTTGGGTCCGTCAGTTTGGATCCAAGATGGCGTCTTTGAATACATTATGAAATATTTTAGTAACCTATTAGTGATGTTGTACCTTCAAACCAAATTTGATGATTCTAGCTGCAGCCGTTTAGGCTGTGTATTCTATACAACAGTGGTTTTGATGGCCATTTTGAATCCAATAGAGCGCCTTTTTCAAAATGGCGGATTTTTTCCTTTATTAACTCATGGTCCTACACCTTGGTACCAAATTTGGTGTTTCTAGCTCAAGTAGTTTGGCCTGTAAATATTGATGATCAGTGAGTCAGTGAGTGATTGACCATGAGGTTTTATAGTAGAGCCTATGTGGACTCGCTTTGCTTCTCTGGGGGCAATGCCACCAGATCACCGTGGGAAGCTGCGCCCCCAACTTGAGTAGTGTTGGGAGGCTGCGCCCCTTTATCTTAGCCAAAGTCTGTCTGCAGGAATACACCACCATGGTGTCCATCTGCACCCTCCCACCATGAGTTGCGTCCCCCAAAGGGGTTTGCCCAATTTATTATAACCTACTCTTTGTCATACACTTTCATATATAAAATTTCGATTCTCTTTCTCCAATGATTTGGAAATTGGTTTTTTGGGTGGCCATTTTGGATCAAAGTTGAAGATTTTTTTTAACGTTTTCTTATATTGTCGTGACCAACATGTGATGGTACACCTTCATGTAAAATTTCATTTACCTGGGAGCTGCGATCCCAACATTGGGGTTTGGGGGCAGCGCCCCCTTTATCGTAATCAGACACTCTCTGCCGGACTGCGGCTCCATGGTACAAATATACCACCCACCGCTGGTGGCTGCGGGCCCATGTCTTTTTTTTAACACTTTATAGTGACCTACTCGTCGTGGTAAACCTACATACCAAATTTCGTTTGTCTAGCCTTCGTTGTTTAGAAAATGGGTTTTCGGGTGGCTCTTTTGGATTAAAGATGGCGACTTTTTTAACGTTTAATTATATTGTTGTGACTTACTCGTGGCTTACTTACTTACTTACCTTCAAATAAAATTTCATTTCGCCAGCTCAACTGATGTCAAAATGATTTTTGGGCAACCATTGTGGATCCAAGATGGCGAGTCCCCAAAATTTTGTAATATTTTCTTAAACTACTAGTTATGGTACACGTTTATATCAAATTTCGTATCTTTAGCTCAAACGGTGTGGAAAATGGATTTTTAGTTCCGTCATTTTGGATCCAAGATGGCGTCTTCGGATACATCAGGTAACATTATCGTAACCTAATAGCAATAATGTACCTTTATATCAAATTTCATGTAGCTAACCTCAACGGTTTATTGTCTCTATTCTATACAACAATAGGTTTGGCGGCCATTTTGGATCCAAGACGGCGACTTTGTCAACATTTTGTAATATTTTCATAACCTACTAATTATCTTGTACCTTCATATCAAATTTCGTATCTCCAGCTCAGTGTGGAAAATGGACTTTTAGGTCCGCCATTTTGGATCCAAGATGGTGTCTTTGGAGACATCAGGTAACATTTTCGTAATCTACTTGTGAAGTTTTCCTTCATACCAAATTTCGTTTTAGTAGCCCAAGTGGTTTGGGCTCCCTATTCTATACAATAATGGGTTTGGCGGCCATTTTGGATCAAAGATGGCGACATTTTCATAATGTTGGATTTTTTCCGTTACCTATTCATGGTCCTACACCTTCATACCAAATTTGGTGTTTTGGCTCCAGCAATTTGGCCTGGGAATTTATATGGGTGTCAGTGAATCAGTGAGTGTCCATCGGGTTATATAGTATGTGGATGGACTCGCTTTGATTCGCCGAGGGCGCCAAATTTCGTTTGTCTAGCTTTAGTGATTAAAAATGGAATTTAAGGGCGGCCATTTTGGATGAAAGATGGCGACGTTTTCAACGTTCTATCATATTATCGCTGTTTAATCATAATGGCACACCTTCGTATAAAATTTCATTTCTCTAGCAAGAATTGTGTTCAAAATTTTTGGGCGGCCATTTTTAATCCAAAATGGCAACTTTTTCAAATAATTATAATATTTCCCTAAACTACTCTTGATAATACACATGTATGCCAAATTTGAAGGGTGAAACGGTGTGGTAAATAATTTTTTGTGTCCGCCATTTTGGATCCAAGACTGTGTGTTTGGAGACATTCGGTATTATTTTCGTAACCTACTGGCGATTGCGTATCTTCGTACCAAATTTCACTTCGGTAGCTCCAGCGAGTTAGGTTGTGTATTCTATACGACAATAGGTTTGGCGGCCATTTTTGGTCCAAGGTGGCTACTTTATAAACATTTTCTAGTACTTTTCTTAACTACTTGTGATCATGTACCTTCGTACCAAATTTCGTGTCTCTAGCTCAAACGCTGTGGAAAATGCACTTTTGGAGTCCCCCATTTTGGATCCAAAATGGCGTCTTTGGAAACATCTCGTATTATTTTCGTAACTTATTAGTGATTAGGGCTATGTACACCCTCCATTCCAAAAGAAACCGAACGTTTTAAAAAAACAAAAAAACAATGTACATTTTGGAACAAATCATTTTTATTAATCAATGTATTCCCCCTTCTGCATCGATACACATATTTGCACGCTCCAACAAGTTGTCAAACGACTTCTCCATGTCCTTTATTGGAATGGTCTTTAGGACGGCGGTCGTCGCCTTCTCAATGGCTTCAATCGATGCGTGCCACTTTTCTTTCATCGCCAAATGCAGTTTCGGGAACAGATAGAAATCGCATGGAGCGAGATCTGGTGAATAGGGCGGATGATGCAAACGAATAATGTGATTTTTGACCAAAAATTCAGTTACAAGTCGCGAACGATGTGATGGTGCATTATCGTCCAAAAGAGTCCAACTGCCGATTTCTCGATATTCGGGCCGAATACGACGAATTCTTGCCAGCAAACGCTTCATGACGCCCAAGTAAAACTCTCCAGTGACTGTCTGGCCGGGCTGAACAAATTCTTTGTGGATAATTCCTTTTGAATCGTAAAAACAAATCAGCATCACCTTAACTTTTGACTTCACCAAGCGACTTTTTTTGGGTGGTCCTTCATCCGGCGCTCTCCATTCAGCACTTTGCCGCTTTGTTTCGGGCTCATATTCAAAACACCACGTCTCGTCACCATTTACAATCGATTTCAAGAAGTTTCGATCCTGCCGAGCACTTTTAACAATGTCTTTGCAATGCGCAATTCGATCAACTTTTTGGTCTTCGGTGAGTTTGTGTGGTACAAACCGCGAATTAACCTTCTTAAGGCCCAAAACTTCGGTCAAAATGCGGTATGCGGTTGTTTGAGGAATGCCTAATTCCATTTCAATAACTTTCACCGACGCTTTTTTGTTATGTTTGATGAATTCACGCACTTTCTCGATGTTTTCTTCCGATAATCTGGTTCTGGGACGGCCTGATCTTTCGTCATCATCCAGCGTCTCTCTACCCGATTTGAATCGCCTGAACCACTCGTAAACTTGCGTACGGGATAGACACTCATCACCATATGCATTTTGTAGCATTTGGTGCGTTTCAGTAAAAGGTTTACCCAGTTTAACACAAAACTCAATTGCAGCTCGTTGTTTGAAACTCATTTTCCGACCGATGTACACAACACACTGACAGTTGAAACGCAATAACTTTGTTGCCGTGCATCCAAATGTCATGACATTTATACCAGTTGTCAATGAGGGACTACGCCATCTACCGGTAAAATATTACAACAGATGGCACTAGTGGTACTATTTGTTTTCAAAAGTTCGGTTTCTTTCGGAATGGAGGGTGTACGTTCATACCAAATTATATATCACTAGCCCCAGCAGTTTAGGCTATGTATTCTATATAACAATGTGTAAGCGGTCATTTTGGATCCAAGATGGCGACTTTTTCAACATTTTGTAATATTTTCATAACCTACTAATATTTTCAACATTTTGTAATATTTTCATAACCTACTGTTGAAGAAAGCAGTGTTAGATTTGCCTGGGGGTATCCTGATGATTTTCCTTGGTGCGTGAGGATTTTATTTCCGTTTTTGTTTCCGAATATCATCCCAACCGGGGATAAAATCGTTGTATTTCTGCCCAAACAGGTAGTAGCCTGAAACTTGGCAGCTACCACTAGTTTTAGGATCCTACCCCCTTCGCAATTGATAGCAAATCGAACACTGAAAGAAAGTATCAAGTACCGAAAGTTAAAGAAAATAGCAGCGTCGAGTATTTTAAAATTTTCGTATCGACCTATCTCTAATTTGTATATTACTCAATTACATACAGTATATATCATATATATGATTTGCATTGTAGAAGAATATTGAAGAAAGTACCAGGTACCGAAGGTCGGAAATAATGACCGGTATCGAGTATTTAGGAATTCTGTTATCGACCCATCTCTATATAGCTTTTAATTACATATGAAGCGTATAGGAACATATGGGGAAATGGACATGAAAGGTGATTTCTTGTAAAACGCATTTTAAAGCCCAACTTTCACATTTATTCCCATGCATTTCATATTTTAAAAACCTCTATAACCTGGTGACTTTTTAGCATTTGAAGTCAAATTTTCTGAGCGGCTAGCTGGCATTTCGTAGTTATCGCAATTTAGTTCTCGCATTCATAGTACAATGAACAAGAGAAAGGAAAGAAAAACGAACTGATTTGCATAGTCGATGACAAACCTCGCGTTTGTACCACTTTTGCCAGATATTTTTGGTAAACCTTCCTACGTCATCGTCCTTCGTCTCTTTGCGCCACGTTGGAACGAATCATGTGGACCAGACTCATCTCAGCCAAGGGCCCACAATTTTTGTCTGAGGTGGAAGGAGTGTTCGACACCTGGGCTACTATCCCCACGGGTGGCCCCGCCTTGATTCTTTCATAATTTCATTATCATTGACTACTGCAATGGACAAAGACATGATTACGGGTCTACACTCAGGACTTCCACCAGTCGTACTAACACCTCATTCAGGACAAGCAATAGGAATAGACAAACGCCAAAGACAAAAACATCGTTCACGTTCGAAATCACCATTACATCCATTTTCATCATCCGGACGATCAGCTAAGAAACCTCATACGCTTAGTGAAACTGACTCACAAGGGAGGGTCTCCAACTCAAAATTGAATTCGGACATGAAACCACGCTCATTTACTAAATCGAGGTCGAAAAAGACGAATCTGAAAGGAGCTAATTTTGCAAATGTTCATATCACCCACTATGGGGGTGGCAAAGGGCAAATATGGAAAAGGGCCGAAAGGGAAAAACTAGGTATATTAAAAAATTGAAGGTAGTAAATATTATGTATGATGTATTAAAGAACTGAGAAGGGTCATATTTCAATTACGAACAAACACATTACAGTGTCTAGAAAGAATGGTAACGGCAATACAGACAGTGAAGTGCACATAAATAGTGAGGTGGCGTGAGTATACATACTAGAAAAAACGAAATAAGTGTCCAAACATACTTGTAATGACATGTAAATTGTCTCTAAATAGTATGAATAGTATGATAATGTGGCATGTCTTCTTGAAGAAAATGATCTAAACACAAGCCAACACCACAATGTGCACATTGCAAAAAGGAAATTTCCTCACATGGGTCAATGGAACACTCATCCATGCTAGTGTTGAAAGTGATATCGAGAACATTGTGGAAGGAGGTGAGAGCTGTACCAATATCGTATCCCGAAGCCTTCCATGCATATTGGATCAATTTGCTTAAATGGAGGAGCACAGAACTGATTGTATACACAAGAATGCATTCTGAAAATGAATTTTTGGTCGTGAAGTTTTACCAATGATCCAACGTCGGTGCTTTTACATCTGACTTCTTCTTCAATTCTGCGAATAATTGACTTATATTGACGAAAGAAATAACGATCTAGTGGCTGAATATACTTCGTAGCTTTCGGAGGAATTATAGAAACTGTTATTTGCTTTCTGGGAAACACGTCATGCACAACTGTTGCATCAGTTTGTCCTGACCACGAATCTACCAACAAAAGTGTTTGAATATTATCACAGTGGGTACGTCGAGTTTGAAAACATTCTCATACCACCGTCTGATGTGATTTTTTTTTCATTTTTCCGGACGCACTTGCCTCGACATACATATTTGGTGGTGTATATTTCTCGATTGCAGTTTTAACCTGCGAACCAAACGTTCCGCCTTTTTCTTGAAAGCAAATATACAGTTTTCTTCCAAGTTTTCCAGCGAGCGAAATATGAATTTGTATGGTATACGAGTGCGTAAGGTTATTTGTTGACTGACATCTTACCCACGTGTCTTTTTCTTCTTGATATGATAATGTCCTGGCTGTCACCATTTCATATTCAAAGCGACTTTGGTCGCTGTTCCATACATTTTCGCGGTTGAGACCACACTGTTCAATGGAGGTATTGATGTCATGTACATACACTATAGCTGCATTCTGTATTATTTCGTCATTTGTAATATCCATTTTAGTGAGATATTTTGTTATTTTTCTTGTCACTATCTTTCTTGCCCGCTTAAAATTCTTCGAAAATGTGTTTGAACAACGAAAATCCAAACCAAGTCGTTTTGCCACAGTAATTGCTCATTGTTTTAAGTTCCAATAGTGAATAATGTTTCCGTTTCTTCGTGCATTTTCAAAAGACATGAACATAAAGTCCTTGACAGCACGCAATTGCTGTCTTCAAGATGTTTTGTTTTCCTCCGGTTTCAGAGCATTTTCAATGTAAGTTCTCTGTTTCTTAAATTTCCTTTGCTCTGCGGCTATACGTCCTTTTCTCCCTTTTCCTTCGACCATCACAAATTTATAAATTTTTGCGTTAATGTCCTCGTGAATTGCTGGACCCGGTTTGCTGCTCCTTGTTGGAGAAGAATCTTGATTATAATTACTTGAAGAGGGCTGACTAGCCTCCGTAGGTTGTTCGCACGCACTTTCTTCGGAGGTATCACCTCCATTTTCCTCTTGGTCATCCGCCACATCTAGTGTTATTTCTTCTGTGATTTCTCCAGGATGTTCAAATCTGTTTTGAATCAGTTTAAATAACACGTCCGCAAAGTCACTGTCTTCGGTTCCCCTTTCTACCACATGCGTATAAATTTGTAGTTTTTTACCAAGTAAGTTATGCACGTTAAGATGATTTATAAACGGCATCTTTCTTGCAGTAACGGTTCGTAAACTACTAGCGCATTTCTCCTACAACCTCTCTGCACTTCGCTTTGCTTTACAATAAGTAGCGACGTTTAGCAGCATGTACACTACGCACGTTAACCTTGACTCTGGGTCCGTCTAGTGCCACATTGGTGTAACTGCTCTGATTGATGAAGTACTGTCCACTGTTCTACTACAAACCTGTTTTCAAACATATGACGAACTTTCTGTTGCTGTTCATTTCCTTGCGATTTTTTTTACCTTTGTCCCCCTTATTGTGGGTGATACGAACATTTGCGAAATTAGCTGCTTTCAGATTCGTCTTTTTCGACCTCGATTTAGTAAATGAGCGTGGTTTCATGTTTGAATTGAATTTTGAGTTGGAGACCCTCCCTTGTCAGATGAAGAAATACACATGGACATAGTGCAAGTTCAAACGACAGAAGACTCTACCAAACAATTAAAATACAACTTTATCCTTACCAACTACGATCCAAAGTTCTACTCCAACAGTTCTTAAAATATGTACAACAGACAGCTATTGGCGAACTTAAACCAACAAGGAACGGTATCATAGTCAAGACCTCCGATTCCGATCTAGCACAGAAGATACGAAATAAACACACATTTGAGATATTCGGGAAACCAGCTTCACTAACTAGAATGACAAATAAACACACAAAACAGCCACCACCACTGCGCAAAACTCCTTCGTTATCTGTCGTAATCCGCGGTCTACTTCCTAGCAAACCTGTTGACGATATAGGGGCAGAACTACGCGAAGAAGGCCATACTATTAACAAATGTTTACACATAATGTGCAATGCTGGTCCCACTTATCTTGTTCGAGTCCTAACTAATTCGCAAGGAAAAATAAACTCATTAGTCAGCGAGGGAGCATACATATAAAAACACCGTCATCGAGTAGAGCCTCCACACACTTCACACCACTACCCGTACGTTGCGAGCGGTGTCAACAATACAACTTGCACCCTACCAACAAGTGTCCAAATCAACCGACTTGTGCTTTCTGCTCTGGATCTCATGGGAACAAAGTCTGTCCTAACATGCAAGCACCACCTAAATGCACAACTTGTCATGAACAGCACCCAACATTTAGCTACAAATGTAAAGCTAGGCCTACACCAGAGACATCCAAACCAGAGCTCGTGGTACCAACTACCAATACGGACACGTGAAACTCAAACAGCTAAAACAAATCAAGTTAGATCAACAAATGAGTCAATCACCATCAACCAACTTCTTGCTTTTATCACTCTTACATTGCAAAATATCCATCCGTTTCAACGCCAACATGAATTGCAGCAAATCCAACATGCCGCACGCTCGACTCTTCACGTTAACTTCACCGCTACTTACTCCACCCTTATGCTCATTTCTATGCAAAAACGTACGAAACAGCAGTATAAGAGAAACAACAACAACTCAAATTTAGTACTAATTACCATGGCACTCACCTTTCTATTCATTAATACACGCTCATTGAAAGAACATAACATACTATTTGAACTCGAAGAAAACGTTAACGCATTTCTTCTAAATGAAACCCATCTTAAGCACAACCAAAGCTGCAAAATCCCAAGCTATAACTTCTTACAATCCAGCAGGCCAGAATCAAACACCACTCCAGATGTAATAATTGTATCGACCAATCTCACCTCACGTAGTCACATTACAGTTCTGGATCTAATAGGTAGTGGCCACGCGCCCATCAAACTAACACTATACTATCCAAACCAACCCCAACACCTCCGCCTTGCACCACTCTCCGCTTCTATAAGGCAATTTGGACAGGATACATAACTTACATCAGTCAACAGCTAGAACATATAGAACCTCCTACAACAGAACCAGAACTATACTCCTGTGTCGACAAACTCACCTCCATATTACAAACAGCCTCTAACCAATTCATACCTACAACCACTACTACACCATATCGTCCTAAATTATCACCCCAATACCTTCCAGTCATATCCAGATCACGCCAGCTCTACAAAGATTATAAGCGTACTGGAAACCTAGAATCTCTTCGACTACATCGCCAACTACAACGAATTGTTCGCAATTACCTTAAGGCATACAAACTCCGCGCCTGGGTCAAAACCTGAAATATCCTGAAAGAGACTAATCATCCAACCAAATATTGGAAGCGCTTCAACATGCTGAATGGAAAATACACAACTACACCTTACCCACTCATAGCTGACGATCAACCCTTGCACTACGACAAAGACAAAGCCGATGCCTTTGCTACCTACCTTCAAGATGTATTCACTCCACTTCCACCGGACAGACCATGCCATCGCCATCCCGTAACCAGACTAAACCTTGCCTCACCTGACTTACAACCCAATATCAGCCACACGATTTCCGAACATAATCCTCTCACCTCTTCCATCACTGTTGACGATATCACTCAAATCACTACATCGAAGCGAAACACTGCACCAGTCATTGACTCTATTACTTACAGTCATATCAAAGAGGCTCTTTACACACTCCTTCACCTACTTTATTGCATCTTTATATAGACCTATCCAACTAACTGCAACCTTAGGTAAAATCCTTGAACGCATCATTGTCCACCGTTTCCACACTCACCTAACCGCGCACAATCTCCTACGTCCCTACCTAGCTGGATTTAGACCTTCATATAGTATCAATGATCAACTTCTACGCCTAACTATCATCATCACAAACCATTATAATAAATCCCAACCATCATGTCTAGTACTATTTGATTTAGAAAAGGCTTTCGACAAAGTTTGGCACGATGCACTCATCTACAAACCCCTCTCCTTTCGACTACCAATAGCTTACATACGCTTCATATACAGCTTCCTTACCAACCGTTCGGCCTATATTTCCATAAATTCATCCTTTTCTCATCCGAATTTCATCCACTCCGGAGTACCTCAAGGATCATCCCTTTCTCCTCTTCTCTACCTCGTTTATGTTGCCAACTTCTCACATCTCCCTACTAATCCATATATTCCAGTATTCCGACGACACTGCCTTCCTTGCTCTCGCCAAAACATGTAACAAATCACCACTCACATGACAGAATCCATCAATAGATTCACAGCCTGGTGTAGCAAATGGAGACTTAAAATCAACCCACTAAAACTCAAGCCATTGTGTTCATCCCACCAAGAAGACGTTCCCGAGCTCCTCTCTCTTTCCGTCAGTAACACACACATCATACCGACACGAACTGTTGTATACCTATGAATTACATTTGACCATCATCCAACCTGGCGGCCGCAATTCACCACAGTCACAACAAAGGCTTACAACAGAATAAACCATCTGAAACGCCTCACTGATACCACCTGGGGACTACTATCTAAAACAGTTCTTAATACGTACAAAGCTTTCTTACGTCCCGTTCTCGCATATGGTTTCACGGCCTGGACAGCAGCTACCCTATTCTACTACCAGAAACTTAAAATCCTTGAACGGCATGCCCTCCGGATAGCTTTTCGCAATAAATTACCCACTCTACGAGCGCACACTGTTTCCACATATTCTTTACCATCTTGAAACCTTACACCTCAAGTATCTACAACAACGCATTGGCAATGAACATCCGCTACTATTAGAAACTACACCCCCCCAACCATTCAAAATCCACCCAATATCAGCACTCCCTCTCCACTTGCATTACTCTTCTCGCTATACCGATACACTATACCTCCAGACCACATAGACTATGACCTTGCCACCTCCCTCTAAACTTCAATCATCCAGCCATATGTTGCACCATCATATTTAGCACAGTAATTTCACAATACTAACAGGGTACATACTGTCTTCATCAGTCTAGAGCAACCTCTTGACAGAAGATAATCAGCATTCGTCTTTCTAACCAACCTCATGTGTTGTGGCGTCTATAGCACTTCATCTTCATCAACCCACCATAGTAAATGATTATGAGGCAAACTCATAATATTCCCAGTCAATATTATAATGATTAAAGAAATAAAGATAATAAAGGTATAATAATATCCCCATGACAACCTCAAACGGTCCTGTGCTCCTGTCTTTCCTAAACATTCCTTCCCCAATAGAGATTGTACCCCTCTGAAGGGCGCCAGCTTCAGCTGGCTTAAAAAAAAGAGAAAAACAACACCCTTTGCAAGGTAATTGTCTTAAACACCGAAAATTCCGTCATATTTCTTCACAAGGAGTTCTATGAGAAAGAAGTAGATAGATGTGTTGGTGTTATCTCACTGGTAGAGCGCGTGGCTTCTAGTCATGAAGTCTTGGGTTCGAATCCCGTTCTGGAAAATTTATTTTTATGTAGTGATATATTACTCAAAGCATGAATAATTAGATAAAATAATAATAATTAGTTTTATATGTATCCATACAAGCATTTCAAGACATAAGTTATTATTATGTTTAAAATATAACATCAAAGAAGTGGTGGGTGTTGACAGAACGTCGGTATATTATATGTAAACGTTAGATACAAATTACGTAAATGTTGTTATATCCAAAGTCGGATCAAGGTGCTATACAACAAATTCACTATCCCCAAAGCTCATGATCCCCACGAACGATGAGTCACTAAGATAACTACACTGTTCTTCAGTAAAGAAGACAGAAGTTCTTTCCATGGGTCTGAAATGCTTTTATCTCTCTCTTTCTCTCTCTCTCCCTCTCGCTAGGAAATTCTATACTTTTGTCGTCTGATGAAGAGAAGTTATTATTGTCTTCTAGTATGAAAAGTACTTGACCTGACCAGGGCTCAAACCCACGTTCGTGTAATATTGGTTTAGAAAGCAAAGGTTTTAACCACGAGCTACTTTTCCAGCTAGAGAAATGTGCAAGATTTGTCTTATTAAAACACCATCAGATTGAGTCGCGCTAAGTGGACCATTTTATAAATTTAATGATTTTATATAAGGAAGATTAGATTGTTTGATTTCAGTAAGAGTAAAACAAACTTACTGTTTGCATAAGGAATTATATTCATTTTCACCTACACAGTTGTCTTCGAACAGAACAATCCTGTGTGTTGATGCTTTTTCTAGGTTTAAATCTGCATTGTACACTTTATACGTGTAAAAGCAATATAACAATTCACTTTGTTAAAACAGCTTTTCTTATTGATGAAAATTTCTTTATGAGAATTATTATTAGAATGAAATGTTATTAGCATTTCTCTTCACACTTTATGCCAGAAACTGAAACATACGTAATTGGGTTATTCCATGACAAATCATAAAATT
>JAGDQP010019855.1:0-27231 GCA_022664845.1 Lepisma saccharinum | reverse complement strand
TCCATTGATCCCGAAGGATCAACATTTATAAATTCAGTAATTTCATTTTACTACTTGAGGCCACCATTATCATTCTACTTCACTTTAGGGACGGTTTATCGTCCAAAACCGAGGTTTGGTACAGAATGTTTCCACAAGATCTCGGAAACGATGTTTCGTGTTTTCCATTTCAAATGGGAAACAAGAAACATCGTTTCTTTCTCTGAAAACACCACAAATTGTTTTCTAAATGTTTTCCAAATGTTTCTGAAGTGTTTTGCAACATTTCAGAAACAATTTTGAAACATTTAGAAAACAAAGAAACACGTCGGGAAACAGTTTGCAAACAATGTTTCCATAAACATGTTTCCATGTGTGGACGTGGCATTAGATCATAGATAGCGAAAAACAATAAAATTTGAATAAATTTGTCAACTGTCGCGATAACTTCAGCTTCTACTGGTTCAGCTGCTATGGGAGCCGTTGAACTGCATCACACGTAACGGAAAGAACACTCTTGGTCACTATTTCTCCCATGGACATTTTACACTTGCTTCACCTATGCTGTAGTTCACATAGCCTGTTTCGATGACATTTAGAAAGACACTTCATACCAGAAGGACATAAGAAAGAAAATTTGAGGTACTCACTTGTTTAATTTTCTGATTGTGGACTTGAGTGCACTAAAATCGGGTCTGTCGGCTGGATCCTCAGACCAACATTTCTTCATCATTTGCACAACTTCTTCATCACACGAGCCTTCATCAACACTTGGCCTAAAGCCAGGCTTCTGGCCGTTTTTGACATGTTCCACAATTTCTGTAACGGAATCAAAATATAACTTGGGTTAATTACACTACTAACTGTGTCACTATGTCGATTCTTAAAATTTCAGTGCTCAGAGAGTGACAATAACAAATTAATGAAGAGTTACAAACAATAAAAACGCCCCAAAAAATGTGAATATGCATTCTTCCTTTGTTGCATAAACAGATGAAAAGCAGAAAAGTCGAGAACGAATGAATACTTACCAAGAGAGATTGGTGTAAAGAAGAAAACGGGGTGGGGTGTAAATTGGAACAATAATTCCAACTCACTTATCACACATCAGAGGAAGAAAATGCTGTGCTTATGTTGTAGACTAGGCTTTCTCTCAAAACGAACACTTTGTATTAGCTGAAAATAATATAAGATATGAAGAAAGTAACATTTTCTCCAAACGTCTATGAAAAACCTGATATCACGCTTTGCAAGCTCTTATTTGAGCTCCTGTAGACTTTATTGTAATCATTCAATTGACATGAAACATAACTCAGAGTGTTTCTTATACTGAATAAGGTATGTGAAGACAAAGGACAGAACTGATTAAATACTCTGGGAAATGAGCTTCTGAATACGCGAAGTCAAATTTTTAGTTTCAGGGGTAAAGAGGAACCTTTTGGGGGGCAAGGAGGAACACACTGCGCAAGAAGTTTGTATAGATGTTATTTGGGCCAAGGACACGATATTGAGGTAAAGATGAAAGCAGGAAGAACACTTGGAGTGGTACTGATAGAAGTCAATGACATAGAGGAGAATGGTGGGAGGGGGTTTGGAGGGAGTGGAGGAGAGGGATGTAACAAAACTACTGGCGAAGAACTCGTTAAACACCTTGGCCCTATCTTTTTCATTTACATTTGCATTATTAAAAGTCAGTTCAGTTGGTATGCGTGAAATATTTCTACGGTTGTTTCTTAGAGACCAAAAACGCTTCGGATTGTTATTTGCATCAACAGTGATTTTGTCGATGTACTCTTCACATTTTTTTTTCGTGAAATACTTACAACGTCTTCTAATGTCTCAAAAGTTTTTATAGGATGTTTTTTCACTGGGAAAGTTTTTCCATAACTTCCAAGCAAACTTTTTATTGCGAAGAATAGACTTTAGATCTTCATCAAACCTTGGGGAAATTTAGAAGATCGTTTCTTGAGAAAAGTTACGAAATCTTGACTTGTAACCTGTATTATGTCAGTCATTAAGTTTGCTGCATCATCCAGTGAGCCTGAGGCAAGTAAACACTATGGAAACACGTGGAGGGCTTGGCGAATTTCATCCCAGGGGACTTTTTTCCACTGGGGAAGAGAGGATGTGGGTTCATGTGGTTGACAAGTTTTACGTTTGGTGTTTTTGACATGTGGAAGTAAGATAATAAAAGAATCATGATCTTATGGAACAAAGTTTAGTTTGGGAAACACAGCGACTGATTTACGGATTGACACAACATAGTCTATGTTGCTGTTACCTCTGGTAGGGTACATGTTGTGTTGTGCCATCCCTAGGACATGTAAAAATTGTCCAAAGACAAAGAGTCATTGTTTAAGTTTTTACAGTGAGAAGCTCCACTTCTGGGGGATGTAACTGACCTTTGGTCATTCATTTCATTTATTTTGTTTTATTATATTCAGTTCAGTTATTTGCTAAAATTAAAAAAAAAAAAGTTTTAAAAATGTATGAAAGTTAGTGGATTATTTTGTAATTAGATTTTGTTACTTTTTACTTGTAAGTTTGCGAGAGATAAGAGTTCGTATGTCCGACTCTGCTTTTTTTTCTCGTTCTTCAATTGTTTTCGAGTTGACGTGGTGCTTCACTTTTGTGTGGATCCCTCGTTTGGATGGCATAGGATTAATGTTTGTCTGGATTCAGAGGTGCTGTCGATTTGCTTACGTCTGGTGTATCGAGGTGGGAGAGCTGATGTCTGCCGAAAAATGGTTGAATACGTCAAATGGAGTGTGGTTCATTATTCCTCCTTGATTGTACATTTTCAGTTTCGTAAATAATAGTCCTTGAATTTGCTTGAGTTCCAAATGTTCAACGTCAGTTCGGAGTCGAGAATTTAATTAAAATAATTAAATTAAATCAGTGAAGTGAAAGATTTCTTCAGTTGTACATTCCGTATAATAATTTTCTATGAATTGCTTCTGAATTTAGATAACATGTATTAATTCGTGGAGTTTTGAATTGTTTCGGGTTGTTTCAATTTAATGCTTAATTTAAATAACTTCCTTAATTTTTCTGTTAAATAGAAGAATACTTTTGTGAAATTGAAGCATCATGCTAAAGCACTCAAACTTGTTTGCCACGTGTTTTGAATAATTAGTTAAAGTTAATCTAATGGCTAAACCTTGTACAGTTAATTAAATGTGTAGTTAAATGAAGTTTTCAGGATAGAATTTCTATTCGTGAAAAAAAATCATTAAAACTTCCTAGTTAAGCTTTGCTGTTAATAGTAGAGATTAAAAACTGAAATAATACTTAAATTTAATTGAGCTTTGAGTTTCGTAATTTTGGGCTTATTAGTTGATACGTAGAATTCTTCGAGTTTTGCTAAATAAATTTTCATGAGTAGAGTGGTTGACACTTTGTGCCCCATTTGAATCTAGTTCAAAGGTTATCACGCATGAGTGGTTTTGAAATTTTGTTGTGCGAAATAAACCGGATAAAGGGATAAATAAAGGCTGTTGAAGTAGCGTTTAACTTCCGTTACCTTCTGATAGCAATAATAATCCAAATTAATTGTTTTTGATTAAGTCAAATTTTCAAAGGAAAGAATTAAGTCTAGCTTCATTGTGTGGATTGTTTCTTTGGTTATTCGGGTTGTTCAGTCACCCATGGAGATTGGATCAGATATCTACACCATTGGATTGGGTAATCTTTTCTCCTATGAGCTGTCTTTCCTGCTGAAACACGGTAAGTGTCAGTTTTTCAATTTTGTTGATGTGTGAGTGAATTTGAGTGTGCATTTCGATGTGCGTTGATCGAGTTTATGTTTCTTGTATGTGAATTAGAATCGTTCGTTCATCCTTGAGTTCAGCGTGTTGTTTCGATTCAATTCTTTTGTCGTCGATATCGGATTGGTTGTCTCTCGCAAGTTAATTAATTGTAAATAAGAATATTAAAATACTTGATCGGACGCCTGTTATTTTTTTAAATTTTGAGCAGAAAATATAACTTGTGTTAATTAAAGAGTTAAATTTTTCTTGAAAGTTTGAATCTTCGATATTTTGAGTTACATCATTCGATTGTATCTGAAAATACGTTGTTAACTGAATGAGCAGTAATTTATATTAATAAAAGTTTTAAAATGGAATTATTTTGGATTTTTGTTTCGTCGATATTTTTCAATTTTCAGCATTGATTTTTTGCCTATTACCAAGCAAGTTCGTTTTGGGAGGAGTCACGTCTAACCTTAGTCGAACGCTACTGTTCCAAATTTATTTGGTGACTTCTCGTTTTCTATTTCAAGTAGGTGATCGTTAAGTTGTTATCAAACAATGAGAATCCCTGCTAGTTATTAAAGGTGAGTGGTGTGCTTCAGGGAGAACCAGTCAATTGAGAGGTTGAAGTCAAAACAAAGCGTAACACTGCAGTCTGCCATAGCAGCAATCATAGGGTCACGGCATTCTTCAAGTATGTACGGAGGAGAGTATTTGTTCGGTCTATAAAAGTAACCTAAAAGCTCTTTTGGTGCAATTGGAATGTTTATTTCTACCCATAAAATTTCACAGTTTTTTCTTTGTAAGTCAATACGTTCTTTATTTTTCAGTTTACACATATCATTACACCACTACCACGTGATCCACGATCCCGACGGTATATAGGAAAGATTTTGGAGACAGTCACTTCATAATCATGTATATCAGCAGTCATCCAAGTTTCTAAAAACACTAGACAATCATAAGCTAAAAGTTCTGGGAAGTGAATTTCAGTCAGACAGTTTGTTTTTGATAGAATTAATATTTTGGTAATATATTGAAAGGACATTATTCACGTCGGGCCTTGGGTTTAGTTGTATATCACCACTGAGGAGGACAATCAACAGTAGATGGTCATCGACTGGAAGGTCCCGGGTTCGAGTCTCGGCAGGGGCATGGGTGTGGATTTTAACTGGATGTAAATAGGCGAATCGTGACGGGCTTCAGTCCAAAGTTACTAGACTGACCTATATAAAAATAAAGTTTACCGAAGTTTTTTACCTACAGTAGGTGGTGCCATCTGCTAACAGATTCCTTACCTGAGGTTTGCTCTGAAGAAGAACAAGGGTTACTCATGGCAGTCCAGAGTGACCTTGAGGCGGACGATGTGGGAAACAAAAACCTATTTTCTGAGCACTTTAAATCACAAACACAACACCAAACACTTGATCATTTACACACCATTGCACAGATGGAGTCAACAGAAACACTTTAACACAAGGGTTTACTAGCAAAAAACTTTCAAATATCAGAGCAGAAACGTGCGTGATCACATCACTCGACTCCATTTTGGTTTATATCAGAGATCACGTATTCGCCTGATGTAAGATGTTAGTTCAAGATTTGAAGTGCTCTCTATCGATTCCCAGTGTAATGCAGCATAGGCAATGAAAGATATATAGTAATTTGCTTATAAGTGCTTATGAAGATAAACATTCACTATAATACTAAAGTAAAATAGAAGCGGCTCTGGCTTATAATGTGAGTTATCGTTCCAGTATTCGCCTGGTGTAAGATTTAAGATTGTGTTTTGAAACCTAAACATTCTATAGTGGTTTCCAGTGCAATGCAATAGCTGCTTATGATGATAACTGCTTCACTACAATACTAAAATGAAAGCGGCTCTGATCTAGAATGTGAGATATCATTCCCGTAATCGCCTGGTGCAAAACTTAAGATCGAGATTTGAAGCCTAGTAGTTTCTCGTGCAACATGGCAATAAATTATTTATACATGCTTATCAGTGCTTATAATGATAAGTACTTTACAGTAAGCAGAAAAATACCAAACATTAATCACTATTAGATATTAGGAAACTATCCGATATTTGGAACCTATTCGATATGAGGAACCTTTCGGGTGAAGTGGCAAGTGACATGATAAGTGGATGACAAGTGGCAAGTGCCACTCCCTGTCACGTGTTAATATAGTGAGTATCTTTAATAGTTAGTAAATGATATAATGCTACTTTTTAAATTTATTTATAAATGGTCATTACCATACATTATGAACGTTTGGGTGTTTTGATGACCGGAAATTATCGTAAATGGTAAAATAACTCTATATGAAGTGGCCGTGAAGAAAGAAAAAGTATCTACTATCACTATCCGATATTAGGAACCTTTGGGGTGACGTGGCAAGTGACAAGTGGCATGACAAGTGACGTGGCAAGTAGCATGATAAATAGCCAGTGACAAGTGGCACTTCCGGTCACGTGATAATATAGTGAGCATCTTTAATAGTCAGTAAATGGTAAAATATAATATAGGTAAACCATATTAGTAATCTTTTGTATGATATCGTTGTTGTAAGTTTGGTAAATGGTCATTACCATACATTATGAGCCTTTGGGGTTTTGCTCGTACCGGAAATGACTTCCATTCTCGCGGAAGTAGCTGGGCAAACAGATATTGGTATTACTATTGTATAGAGTGAGCTCGGAGATATCAGCCAGGCAAAATATATGCAGAGTTAGATGTAGCAAACAATGAGAAAATATTAACATAATAAGGTACTGTTATAGATTGAGTAGTTCTGATTTTAAAAGAAATAAAAATTATACTTCAGAATATAGAGTTTATGATAGTTTTGGGAATAGAAGTATCTGTGCGAGTTGGTGATATCTGGAATGTATTTTATTAATTGGTGTGCAGATAATGGCAGCATACAGGCATTGTATTCAGTATTCACATATGAGTGTGTAATATAAGTTTAAAGAAGTATTGGATATCTACACTGAAATCTGGATACAAGTGTTTTGAGGATATATATTTCTCGAAGTAGCTGGTTGAGAAGATAACACGATGGTGTTGACATTGTTATGCGAATCGCCAATATTCAGAACTCTGATATAAATAATAAATGCATAGTTAATGGAATTCTAAATATGCTTATTGTAGTTTTAAACAATTATTTATTTTTTAGAAGGCTGAACTAAAGACACTATCAGGAAACACATCTGAATATAATCAATTCTCAGCTTGCCTTTAAAGAAAGATTTATTGTGCTATTTAGTAAGAAATATCTATTTGGATATTTAAGCTTTCAGTATTTAATATTACATGCCCAGGAAGTATGTAATATACAGTAAAGGAGAATTGATTGTTCTTGTGGCATAACTGAACATTAATGATTCAGCCTGACTGCGACCCTAAAGACCGGGTTCTCTTATCCGAATCTTGACCTCAATGACCCTATTGACCTGTTGATCCTGTGTTGCGCGGAATCCAAATAACCTGAATGGCTCTATGACCCAGTACACCGATGCTCTGATATTGACCCAATTGACTCGGTGAGAAAATCTTGACCCGATTTTGATTAGTCTTGTCCCTGTGGCTTGAATCAATCAATATTGTCATTTGCAACATAAAGAAATCTTTCACAGTAACATTTTCGGGGGATATTTGCACATCTCCAGGCTATTTTTATTTTTCGGAATACGAATCTATTTTTATATATTACTAATGATAAGAAGTTTACGGCATCGTATTTTCGTTCTTATTATGCAACCCCCGTTCACGGTCACCCCTGAAAGAAACACTCTTCAAACGCAAACAGTGTATAATAAGAAAATTATTAATATCTGTATTTTACACTCCAGGGCAATGGCTCAGGTAGGGTTCCAAACATCTACTCGGTGACCCGGTCCAAAAAATGACCCCATCGACTCGCTCTGGCCCGTTTCAGCTCTGTCTTGTGGGACAGCGCATTTTATGAAAATGTGATGTGATAACGAATAACTGCTATGCTAGAAACATATGGCAGGCCATTAGTTAGAAAGACGTTGATATAGCGATATATAACTGTTTGGTAGATTAAGCGAGTCAAGTTTGTTCAGAAGAGCAACACACCACAATCGAATGCTTCTTCAGATAAAATGCTAATATACAATGAAACATACTGAACTGGTTGAAAATGGCCGCCAATAAAGGTACATCGGAGACATTGACGTGTTGTCTAAAACCAGCTTGGAATATAAAGAGAAGATGTTTGAGATATTCATGTGGACTACAATTTTCTCTAGAATTTTGCTAAGTTTGGAGATGAGCTGAATTAGTTGATATGAAGGGAGTTTACTGATAGGTTTATTCGGGTTTGGGAACTAGACAACTTGTGAGACTTTAGAATTGAAGAGAATATTCCTGTGTTATTGAATGAATTTAAACATTGTGCTATGAGACAGATGAATTGTAGTTCGTATGTCCAATGCAAGTACAAAAACGTCACTATACCTTGTTCAGCGACAGTTCAAAATTTAAGATTTCAATAGAAGTTTATCGTTGCATCACACTATACATATATCCTGTGAAGTCATATGTGAAACTGAAAAACATTAAATATTGCTGTTACGCCTTTGATGTAAAATCGTATGCAAAGTAAAAACAATGACCATATCTTATTTTAGAACTATTCACAGAACACATTAGTTGCCATAACTTTATAATAATATAAGATACAGATGAAATGAGGTGAAACACTAATTCCAAGAATAGTAAATCTTGACAATGTGAGAATCCATTAGCAATATACTTCGTCTTCAGCATCATCTAGGATAAAATGCTCGCATTATAAGCAAATGTTGATGCATTTTGTTACAGTTATTTATTTTACCCATGTATGTGCTTCAGCTGTTGTGCTGCGTTGCTGCTTATTTTTATTTTGTCATATGTATCATGCATTATGTGTTTCAGTGCATCTTACAATGTGATACAGTTAATCTCTACTGTGTGTCTGTCTGTATATTTAGAATTTTCCATTTTTACTTTTCTTTTCAGTATATTATATTATGGTGGTCTTCTTTAACATGGTTAACTTAAAAATGATGCATCTTATCATGTTTAAAAATGTCGTACTAATACGTCATTTGGATCATAAATATTGGACATACCGGTATAATTATTGTGACGGAGAACACACATAGTGCTTTGTGTATACTTCTAAGAATGTCATTATAGTCTACAAGTTTGTTTACAAGAAACATCATCCAAAGAAAATCAGTAGCCTGTGAATGTGATTGTGTAAACCTTCATGTTTACGTTCAAGTGAACAGTTTTCGTCAACACAGAAATGTTAGCAAACCAGTAAAATAATGCACGCCTTCTGTGTCTCTGTTTCTCTCTTCTCTTATGTTTTAGAATTAAATTCAAATGGACTGCGTTCTCTTCCTTCTTGTCTCTCCAGTTTCCTTCTTCTATACTTAAAAAAATATTTAGTGTCTGAAGTGGCTTGAATTTAAGGATGATCCTAAGCTTAGGAGGTAGAGGCAGCCAGAAGCTCTCTTTTTGAACATGTTATAGTTCTATTTTTGGCCACTAGATGTATATAAATCGATTGCTGCGCGCCCGTCTGAGCTTTTTCAAAACTACGTAGTCAATAGAGTTCTCTTTAGGAAACAATTTCTTAAAATTTTATTGTGTGAGGGAAAACCGCAAAATCTTCCCTACTGCTCTAGTAGTGTGTGGAGTGGGGGGGTGAACAGTTTTTTCTGGACTAACTGCAATGACCGCCATCTGCTGTGCTGTAAATGCTCCCTTCCATTTTTATTTACTTTGAAAGGATACTGAAGAGAAAGTGATATTCTGACTTCAGAGTTGAGCTTTTCGAAAACAATGTACAGATGGAAGCCTACTGACATTGTGGGAAGTGAAATGTAAAAGAAATAGTTATACCGAAAACGCGACAAATGAAGTTGATAAAAAGATCAATATGCGATAACCACTTCGCAAGAAACTAAAATTTGGACACGACTCAAAAACAGTTTGATCAGTAGTATAGCATTTATAAACGAGTGTTGTGGTATACTTTCTTGAGGCACGTAGTAGCCGAGTTTTGTTTCGGGTGCGGTGTGGGGGTTGACAGGACACTTTTGGCCGCCTAATGTTTTCATTTTTAAGTTACAACTTCGGAGTTTTATATACGTATACATAATAGGCAGGCTCAGAAATTAACTCTGTGCCAAGGGCGTCGGCAGGGAGCTGCAATTACCCCTTTATGTCTCTTGCTATTCTATTTCCGTATATTATGCTTTACACTGCATTCATTTCATAACGAGAACTTGGGATACTGCTGTTAAATTTAATGATTTATTACCATATTAATTTTAATCGTTATAATCACAAATACACCAATTTACAACAACAAAACAAACTTTGTAAAAACAAAGAAAGTAAAAACACGAATGACACTATTGTACCATTATGTAACGCCTAATTATGTAACAGTGTTATAAGTTAAGCCTAAAGCCAGTTAAGTTCATATGGAGTAACGCGTTCACAAAAGACATGTGAACGTGAAACAAATTGGATAGTACCCACAACTTGATAAAAAAAACTGTATACTTATGCCTCAGTGTAACAATTTAAAATATGATATATTTTTTAATCTCTCAATAAGAAACATAATCTGAGACGAAAATATAATAATAATAAAATTCTAAAATAGTTGGCAGTTCACTTGATCCTGTGAACGTCGGAACGCGAAGTCACTGATCTGAAGTTGGTTGCTCTCCTCTTGGCTTGTTCAGTTTTTTGTGTTACTTCATCTGTAGCTAAATGATTGCCAGGAAATAGCGAGTCTTCTGTAGTTTAAAGTTACCTAATGGTATAACAATGTTGTTAATGAAGAATACATTAAACAATGAATACTAGTCATTGTTCTCAGTTCTTGAACTAAAAAAAGTCATACAACACACTCTGGTAACGGTACAGTTTTCCACAGCGTCATTTGGCCATGATTAATAACTCCTGCAGAACAGAAAGTTTACCTAATAAACCTCTTCTTTGCCAGAAAATCTTTTACATAAATAAACTATTAATGTTTATTAAAATATATTCTTTCTCTGATCTTTGCTATCTAACACATTTGATGTAAGCACTATTATTCATTGTTTTAACTTTACCAGAATTATTGAAATTCTTCTGTATCTGACAACCTTATGCCATCTCTGTCTTCAAATTATCTAGATGCCATTAACCACACATTAAATTCCACTGTAATGAACAATGAGTTCTAAAACGTCAGGTAGTAAGACATTTGATGATTCTTACTATTCAAAGATAATTTACTGTACTTATTACTGTCCGACGTCACTGTTAGGAACTTTTGAACAGTACCGTGTTCTGACAGTGAGTTCAGATTCCATTTCGTCAATTTAAAAATAATGATTATTTCAATTTTATTTTATTTTTTAAATGACTGTATATAATTCAGCAAGTTCTTTCCTAGAAAGTAGGAAATAAATAAGATTCCGGGGAAGTATTTATATATGGGAATTTCAGGCTTCAATTTCCACTCTGCCAGAAATTCCGAAATTGGTACTCTCTTGCTTTGCCAATACAAAATATAGTACTATCAGGAGAAAAACCTAACCTTTCAAAAGATGGCGGTTAAGAAAATAGTAAACTGTAGTCAAATTAACGTTCTGCAGCAATAGCACTTAATATGCTCCTCTTCATTAGTCATCTGTAAATTTCTCTCATATCTCTGACACACACACACACACCTAATGTTTGTGTATCTTTCCCCACCCCTTGGGAAAATTCCTGGCGACACCCTTGCTGTGTGCATTTGTCAATCATAAACTTTTGCACAGATATATTTTGTGGGTAAAACTTCGAGTATGATTTACTAAATAGGTATGGTTAACGTCATTATTTGTTGAGATATAACATTATTTATGACGATGCTGTTCTCACTTCTGACGCCCCTATCTCCGAAACTACACTCGTTTTTATATTTTTTCAAATATATTTTTTCTTTGTTTCATGAGAACTTTTTCATACTAAAATATAGACCTCCAAATTGTTTCCACTCTCTACAGTATAAAGAATCCGCAAGAAGCGATGAATATTTGACGCGTGTCACTGTAAATAATGAGATTCAAACGTTACTTTTAACTCTCACGTGCTTGTTTACCTTGTAATTACTGGGTATGTTTCAAATACCATCCTAGATATACCATTGTTGGATCAGTTTAGTTTTTCATCGCCTCTTCTCCAGCTTTAAGAACCAAGTCTATTAACATATCCTTAACAAATTATTCGTGAATTAAGCGCCTCCGTAGTTATCATTTTTTTGGTGCACCATTGGAAATAATGAAATAAAAAATATTTTCACTTGAGGATAAGAAAATTAATTGTATGAGCGGTAACAGCACTATGACTTACAGCCGCCTCGAAGTTTCCCTCAAGAGGCTAAGGTCTCTATTAAAGACAGCATCCCGGCATTCATCTGGCGGAGCTGATGGAAACCTCAAGAACAATGACTTCATAATAGCGATTTGAACCATCGCCATCTCTCATGCGCCTTATCCAATAATTTTTAGAAGTTCAACCTGTATCATTCCATCAAGTGTAAGCATAAAATGTAAATTTCAATATTACTGAATTCTGAAAAAAGGGAATTTATATAGGGTTGATCTCATTTCACGCTCAAAACACAAAACTCTGCGAAATTTGGTGACATGACAAACTCGGCTAACTCACACCATTGAACTTCCTTTGCATTGACTTTCTTCCTGAAACGTAGTTTTTACTACACCATCCACCCTCTGCAACCATTCATTGGCCGCAGAGAGTAAGCCCCCTCTCCCCCAAGAAAAAGAAAAAAATTCCGCGTTTCAACACATTTTGCGCACTCCGAAACAGTTTTTGAAGGGTCCAAATCTGATGTTCATATTTGGTCAATTGACATGAAAGATATGGACGAACGTCAGACCTTCCTCCATGACAGCCAAACCTTTGATGTAAACAATGCACATTTTGTAACCCTGTAATTGCAGGAACAAATGTTGCTGCTGCTTTCATTCACCAAAATGCTTATGTTTCGACAAATGAACTCTAAGCAAATAAATCATACCCTCTCTGATTATTTTCGGATTGGTCGTAAGATATATGTAACAATTGTTGTCAACAATGTACTGAGTTTAACAATGAACGATAATTCATATCGAAAATTGAGAACGGGTAAGTCCTTAGATTTAATATGTTACACGTTTGTGCTAAATGTTAGGTGTATTTAGTGATGAGTACAACCTATTATTGTTGGCGACATTTGCGCTAAAAAGGGAACAACTTTTCGATAAAGATAAGATAAAATTAATTTTATGGACGGTAAAAGTACTAAGCAACTTTTCGAGATTAATATATATAAATAATAAATCACAGCCATATTCAATCCACTACTGGATGAGACCTCTCCTCGAAGGGAGGAGTTAATATACTGCTCCCACGCTGACCAGACGGGTTGGGAGAGGAGAGCCGAAGCTCTCACTGTGATCTCCACTGTCTTTTATTCACAGCAGCTCCCCAATTGTCCTCACGATGCTGGGTCAACACTGAAATGTTTTAGCCCCCACCGGGAATTGAACCCGGGACCGCTCGGAATGAAGTTGAGCGCGCTACCGACTTGACTACGCAGATATATAATTTTCCTATAGCTTGGATCACGATACTTGGGAAACAAGTGGCGTCCACGAAATATCAGTACCGGGAATAAACTTAAAAATTTCTAATACAAAGTACCGAGCTCAGTTGCCACCTTGCACTCTTTATGTTCAACTCTTACAGCCTGGACAAAAGTAATAATAAAATAGTCATTTTCGAACGTTGGCCTCTACTGTTTTGAACTGAGGCAATAGATCCCGGAGTTTGTCCAAAAATTTAATTTTTAGAAACCTTGCAAGCGATTTTTTACCCGATCACTCTTAGAATTTGATTGTTTTAGTTGCCTTCTGTTGGTCTGGGTGAAGACCTTTTTTTTTTACAAAATTGTTGGCCCCTCAAAATATTGGACATAGACTACAGAAAACCATAAAAAGTTTTCAGTTTCCTATAACACAGCAAAATTATAACAATATGCAGTGACTCTCTTATGTTCTGTAAAGCCTACTACCTAGAAATACTTTATACGGACGCGTGGAAACAGAAAATATGTAATGAGAGTGCCAATAAGCAAGGATTCTGCCAGGATTTTCATTTTAGAGGGTAAAGGTAAAACAATAGGATATAAATAGTGTTTTGCAAGGTTTATATAGATGTTTAATCGTAAAAAAATAATTGAGGGGCGTACTCAAGAATTTTGGGACTGACAATCCCGCATTGGGTTGGGAGTCTTGCAGAATCTTTGACTTATAAGTTGCTGCATCAGTAACTAACGTGCCAAAAGTTTTTTTTTTTTTCTAAAAATATCTGCCCTGCAATCCAGAATGTATTGAATGATATGGAATTACCGTATAGCTGAGACAATTACGAATGAAGAGTACGAGAGTACAGGGAAAGAATAAATGTTGAAGATAGGTCATTTCTCGTGAAACGCATTTTGAAGTCTAACTCTTCCATTTACTCCTTACTACATATTTAATACTCTAAAGAAGAGCTATAATTTGTGGATTATTTGCACTTTTGGATATAAACTTTCTTAGCAGTTAGCTGTCATTGTTTACTATTATTAGGAGTTGAAACTTTTTTTTTTCAAACATAGACATCTCTCCATCTTTTCCTGTAGTCTTCAAATATAATTTATACGAGAAAAGTAATTTTATAATTCAAAAATACTCTCTAAATTAGGGATGGTATCGAGACGAAACTGACATAAGTCTTGATCTTGGTCTCGTCTCAATCTTAGAATTCCCGTGTTGGTCTTGTCTCGGTCTCAAAATTTCACTCTTGGTCTCGGTCTCGACGTGTTAGTCTCAGTCTTGTCTCGAGAGCCTCGAAAGACTATAGACTATAAAAAGTTGCCGTCTTTCCACTAACTTGAAATGTGTAATAAGTTTCCCGATTTCAGTTTAACAAGAATATTAATATATTATCATAGTTAGTAATATTATTATTTTTGGGTTTAGATTAGAAATAATAATCTGAAATAGAGATAAAAACATTACGATTTTAAAGTAATAAAGAAGCTTCAGTTAGCAAATATAGGATGCCGATAAATAAGATGGATGAAAATATTTATATTATGAAAATGGATCCATGTTATACGACAAATGCGAAATTGGTATACGAAGCATTACAGTTTTGCTATTTCTAAATTATATTTACATTGAATGAATAACTTACTATCAGAATTAAAATTTTACATTTTAGTTGAAATTTTCTGCCAGAGACATTTATAGAAATAAATGTACGTGCAGCAAGCACATTGGTATTTCAAATAATAGACAGCTAAATAATCGTACCAACAATCCTCACAGAACATAATAGATAAAAAATAACTTTACTGTATCTAAAGCGTACTATGTACACTCTTTTATACCCTCTATGTCCTTCTGTCGACAACTTTTAAATCAGGAACTACAAGCGTTACGAAGGTAGTTGAGGTGCTGTTGGAAAAATATCGTCGAGGTGAGTTCAAACCCGTATAGATCATCCATCAGGTTGGATCAGGGTATTGGTGTGTTACACTTTTGTGCTAAATCTTGTGATTTTATGTCAATTCAGTGATGAGTTATAGCTAAGTATTGTTGGCAACAATAGCTTGATTTCAACAATCGTTAACGATGAAATCAAAATTCTAATATGCGGATGTACTTAGTTTTAACATGTTCTTTCTTCTCTACTTTGGATATCGAGAAATGAACCCAACTCTTGTTTTTGTATGTGCATTTGGCTGTGAGTTATTGACTGACATTGTTTTACAACAATACACTTGTGTTAACAATGAACAATTGATCAAATGAAATTTTCGAAGTTCTGTAATCCTTGGTTTCTAATCTTGCATATTTGTGCTGATTTGTGTATTTGTAGTAGTTGTTGGTAGTAAGATATATGTAAGCATTGTTGTCAACAACACCTTGGGTTTAACAATGAACAATAAGTCATATCGAAAATATAGAGTGCATATATATTGAGAATTGGTTTGTTAGACGTTTGTGCTAAACCTTGTGATTTTATGTTAATTTAGTGATGAGTTATAGCTAAGTATTGTTGGCAACAATAGCTTGATTTCAACAATGGTTAACAATGAAATCGAAAAACTGATATGCGGATGTACTTCGTTTTCCCATGTTCTTTCTTCCTTACTTCGGATATCGAGAAATGAGTTCATTCTCGGTATATATCGATTTTTGAAATTTAAAAAAAATCCCATTAACGAAATAGGGCGATTGGAGCGCCATCTAGCTTTCGAAATTCACATTAAGTCGGCCTTTAGATCAACCTTAAGAACCTAATATTCCATAAAGGTAGCCTCGACAAGACAGTTACACACAAAATTTTTGGGTCTATCTCGCCTAGAGGAAAGTAGGATAAAGTAAGCAGAACATGTTTATACTTGCATTATAATGGTGAACACCATCTGACATTTAAAAATATCTGCTGTTCGTATAGCAATCAAAGAGCAGGAAAGAGGTACTGCACAATTGTGTCCATAGCCTAACTATATATCATTAGTTGAAGCTTAGGAAATTTTGCGTGGATTAAAATAAATAGTTACAAATATAACATTATACTTGAAAGAATTGTAAATGAATGTTTATATTGTTGCTCATTGACATTTAATTATTTGATATAATATCAGCTCGATTTCGGACAATATAGTATAGCCATTTCGTCGGTGTGTTTGCTGAGCTGGTAACCCCCCCTACAGGACCAATTTCATTTTAGCAATTTGCATGTTTTCGGTTTTTTTCTTAAAGCGTGAAAACTACTGTACCTAACTCAATGATTCAAAAATAATTCTACGCGCAGAAATCGTAGTAATAAATTGATGCATCATTTGTACCAATTTGTCAACAAATAAAGGATAGATTAACGAACAAATTTGAAAAATATTTTTTAAAATCATGTTTTTGGAGGGCAGAGAAACCCCCATACCCCAATGTTAAGGCACGTTGACCATTTTTCTCTAATTATGCATTGGGGTATCCCTAACAACGTATACGCTAGCTTTAATGTATTCCTGATATTCACGATACAAGGGGAGTATCTGTAAACATTGAACATTGATACATTTTTGCATGAAAATATCGTAATTTGGATGTTTCCAGTCCTTTTGACGCTACCATGAGAACTATTCTACCTAACTTAATGATTCAAAAGGTTTTTGACGTGAAGAAACCGTAGCAATAAATTGATGCATGATTTGTTCCACTTTGTCCATAAATACAGGATAAACTAACGAATAACTTTGAAAAATGGTTTTAAAAAACTTTATTGTGGGGGGGGGGGGCACCTGTATATTGTCAACCCATACACGTAACACCACTGATATTTGCCTGAAGCACGGCGGCTGCATCACTATCACTTGCACTACTCACATCATTAGAAACAGAACGTACAGGAGACGAAATGTTCATGTAAACATAATCCTCACCATTATCAGAACCAACATAATAATCTTCTGAAAATGTATCCGCTATAATTTCGTGTTCAATTTCATCCTGAGTTAAGGTTCTACGTATTCCTCGGCTCATCTTTATTTCAGAACAAAAAACAACCTAACACCTCATAAATGAAAATACTATTCACAAAAAAAATGAAAATACTATTCACAAAAAGGAGGTTGAAAAAAACTAACATGTACGAAATGCAATATAGAAAAAAACGTAATTTACGACGCTCTCGCACTCAGAATACAATTAGATATAGGAGCACCTAATTTGCCACCGTCTCGCAATCAGAATACAATAACTCGAACGTTCGAAAAACAGACGGAAAATAAAAAAAACTGAAGGATGATACAAAAGCTCCGGAAATACGCATCGTATTATTTCGTATCTTGACCGCAAATACTACCACACGACAACACTTGCTTCTATTCTCTCTTTTTATCACGCCTTTTCTAGGGTGTTGAGAGGGTAGATGGTGGGAGGAGAAAACTCTGAGTTGCGTAATCAAGCATATCATGGACTAGAAGGGAAATACTTTTTTCAAAACATTCGTAAGTTATCCAGGTGATGATTACTGGCTTGACAAGAAAGGAAAACACACACAGAGCAATACATTTTTCCTATCTTCCTTCCCATCCTCCCCAAACACACATATCACACCACCTAATTCTGTCGACATGTGTTAGTTCCAAACGCCGTATGATCGTTCACTCAGTGAGCTGTGTAACACGTGATTTTCAATAAAACAATGGTTGTGACCTTTAACTTTTAAAAGAGCGTAGTTTTAAAAGGATAGAAAAACATCTGTTGTTTTCGAGCTTTTTAAGCGTATAAGAATGGGAAAAAGTAAAACATTACGTTCACAAATTCATTTGCTTTGAAACATAAAACATAAATTTCAGGAATTTCGTTAAACCTACACAAAGGGTGTTCAAAAAAGTACAATGCATTAAAACCAGGATACTGTTTTATGCTCCTAGTGCCTGTACATTTCGAATACAGGATACTGTTTTACGCCGACGAAAGGGATAGAAGACTTGAAGAGAAGGTACTTAATATCATTACATCCATAACAATAAATGTTTATCACATCAATATAACAATAGGGTCATTTGTTTAAAGACGACCTACTGTGCAAAGATATCCCTCGATGCTCATGGTACTCACGAGTGATGTGATTAAGTCACTATATTTGACGATTTCATTGTCAGGTGTCTCTATTGCAAGTGTGCTGCAATATAGGGTGTTGTTTCACGTGAAAAAACATTGTTCACAAATTCAATGGCATGTGTAAAATTTAAGATGAATTTTAGGTCTGATCTGTTTGTTAATAGCTTGTGAGAAACATAGTTCTTTGGTAATCTTAAAAAAAGCTCTTTACTACAATTATTGCTAACTCTAGTAGTGGATACTACTCCAGTTTCCGGAAGAGATCGTACACAAATCAGGACCAGGACCAGTTCAAGGGGACGGGGGACGCATGCTGGGATAAGATGGTTCTGCCTATGAAGCATAAAATAGGTGTAAGGCAGACCATACTTGTCTCATGTAGAAAGTTCTCTCTACTGGAATATTTAGTACAACATGTTCTACACAATCTATAAAAATTCGTCAAAGTACCATCAAAAACTACGTTCATGAAACTACCAAGCCAAAGAGACTGCATTGTAAACAAAAATCAAACCGTGGATTATCTACCACCTCTATTCTAAAATCAATTAATAAAATAACACAGTTTGAAAAAAATGGTGCAAAAATCTTAATTTAAAAGTTCAACGAGAATACAAAACGTACCGTAATATACTTTTAAAAAATTTACAGAAAATGTAAAAAGCAACTATTTTATGGAAAATATGCTGAGGGCATTATCGAACACAAACATGAGTTAAAAAATACTAAGTTCTATTTTGAATAATAACAGAAAGAATGCATACACATACATAAATATTACTGATTCATGCATAAAATTTACTAAGAATAGGAAGCTAGTAGTCAATGAGTTTAATACATATTTTACGAATATTGGTACGAATCTTTCTGCCAACACAACCAATTACATTCGGACGGACTGCCACTAAAAGTATCAAACCAATACTGTCAACAATATTCCCCAGTGTTTTCTCAGAAATGGAAATAGTAAACACTATTAACTCCTTGAAAAACAATTCAATTTCGAGACATGAAAATCATACAAAGTGCTGTTGTAGTCTTAAAATTAGTTTTGAAACATACGATCAATCTATCTTTAATCTGCATATTCCCAGATAATCAAAATAATTCTAAAATAATTTCTATGTATACAAGTGGTAACAGAACAAATAAAGCAAATTTTCGATCAATATAGATTCTTCCCGTTCTGAGTAAAATTAAAAAAAGTAATTTAACTAGACTAATATCATTTGAAAAATACAATATTACACCCCATGTGTTGGATTTTATCTCTTGGATTACACTCGCGAGATAAAGGCCAATAGGCCTTCTCGTAACCTAACTAGTACACTAACTTATAACGTAATGAACCTTAATAAGCTATTATTGTACCATTAGATCAAATGAATGCTCGAGATAAAAATAATTGTACTATATTAAAGAGAACAGAAAATATAGGGTGTCCACAAATTCCTGCTACTGTTACAATGACCTAGATGAGATCGAGACATGCTGTTTTTTGCGTGTTCGACACACCTCAAAGTTGTCTTTATGTATCTCAAAGTTTCTTTTCCTCTCTTTGCAGATTGTGATTTGAACGACAACGTCAACAGCACAGGAGAAGGCTCGACGTGTGTCTGTTCAGCGAAAATTACGCCACAAATATAGAAGAAATCCCCCATCAAAAACATTCATAATTAGATGGAGCGCGACATTTTTAGAGACAGGTAAAGTAATGGACATGGCATGAAGTGGACGACCAGGTGTGGAGCAAGCAATTGTGAACAACATGCAAGTTGCATTTCAACGCAGCCTGCAAAACCCAGTGCGTCGTGCGTCACGGCAATTGCATGTACCGAAATCAACCATTCATAAGGTCCTCCAGAAGCGGTTACATGTGTAGGCCTACAAAGTGACACTTACGTAAGCTTTGGGACTAAATGACCTTCCTCAGGGTGCTGCATTTACTGCTTCAATACTGGATTCAATGGAACACGACAATCAGTACCTGCAGAGAGTGATGCTCTCTTATGAAGCCACGTTATTTGTTTCTGAACATGTTAACCGCCATAACGTTCGGATATGGGGTTCTGAACACCCTCAAGTCATTCATGAACATGTTTGTGCTAGCCGAAAACTTAACGTTTGGTGTGATCTTATTCATGATAGAGTAATCGGTCCATTTTTCTGTCCCGAGAACACGGTTACAGGAACTACTCACCACGACATGCTTCATGAGTAGCTATTCCTTCAGGTATTGAAACTACAGCCAAACATAATCTTCCAACACGGTGGAGCACTTCCTCATTGGTCTCTGGATGTTAGGAAACTTTTGAATAGCCATTTCCCTGGTAGATGGATTGGTCGTGATGGACCAATCGTCTGGCCCCCGCGCTCTCCTAATATCAAACCCTTGCCTTTTGTTTTCCTTTGGGAAACGTCAAGGATCGTGCCTACGAAACCCCTGTTCCAGATCTTGCCGTACTTCGTACACAGATAGCTGTGGTTCTCGAAAACGTTGATGCTGCTATGACTCAGCGTGTATAGATGGAGCTCCAATATTGTCTCGACAATCTGAGAGCAACTAGAGTGGCATATGTAGAAGTGTTGTAATTGGCAATAAAACTTTGAGAGGTGTAGAACCGATGCAAAAAACCGCATATCTCTATCTCATTTATTTAACGCACTATGGGTCATTGTAACGGTAGCAGGACTTTGTGAACACCCTACAACATATTATAAGGAAATATTGTGTTGTGTACAAGCATTGACTGTACAGAAAATAAATACTCCGTGACAGGAAAGTTGCTACATTTCAAAACTATATGTCTTCAAATCTCATATCAGAAGAAAGGTTTTCAGTATTTTTTAAAAAAGAAAAGTAGTGCAGAGAATTTGCAACATATAACAGTTACTGTATTAACAATTCTAAACTGCTTAGTTTATATTTCAGCTAACTTGAAGCAACCAAATAAAGCGACACTTTGTGTCTTCAAATTCAGAAAATAATAAAAAGTAACTTGAGAAACCACAATACTTTTCATTGAAAATCAAATAAAAAAATCAATACAAATTCAGTATGTTGTTTCTTTCCACTGCTGAAATCTAAGATAAATGAAAAATGGAAATGCAAATAATCCAAGGAGCAGATTACCTTCAAATTTCAACCAATTTATACAGAAACATTTTGGTATGGTAAACCAATGAGAAAATAGATCACGGAGAGCTTCACAAAAATAATAGATGTGCATTTAGTGTAGCTGTATGCCCGGACGTTTAAAAGTTATGGGAGCGCATTGTCCATTTGCTCTACTGATTTTGAAAAATTATAATATATTGTAATGATAATATCAAGTGCAAGTACAAAAGCTATTGTAATCAAATCAGATGCTAACAATGCAGGCTAGTACCGATAATACAAAACAAAAAATGACCACTTCATGGACGGTAGTAACCTAATATTACTTTCCTCATTAAGACAGATCAATATTCTCAATGTTTACATTAAAGCAAAGTGTACCATTTCTATTGTCAATTACAGATGATGGTAAAGTCATATCTTCGACACAAATTTCATTTTCAAGTTCTTCTTCTAACCAATAAAATAGTGGCATCACTGTTCAACTATATTTATCTGAAATCAGACAAATTTTACATGCATATCTTGAAGATCTTAATGGATCTGATGGTTTGCTGTTACAATCCCACGTAACATTACTTCTTGTTAGAGAAAGTCACACAACGAAACATTCACTACTTTTCTGCTGGAGTAACGGTAAGGGTTACCCGGTTCTTCTTATATTAAAAAGAATTTTTGACAAAAAATTGCACTATTGTATTTTGATATTTGAATCCATATCAATAATAAACAAATACCAATAATAAGCGAACTTCATTTCCCATCACTGGCACAAACACGCAGACTTATATCATTCGCGGAACAACCATTTAAACTTGTCAAATCTCGACGTGGTAGTTTTTCCCAAAGTAACTAACCACCGTTGATAATATACATGACAACTGAAACGTTACTGTCACGCTGTAAATGTATAATATCAACGTAGTAAACGGTGAATGCCTTTGATACCAAGATATATCTGTTTATATAGTTGCGACTTCACAAAATGTTCTTAAGGCGACATAACAAGTGACTGACTATTGGTAGATATAATATTGTCTAAACACATGGTTTAAAAATGTTCATCAAATTTTACATATCTAAGTTGCATCATTAAAGTCTGTTATGAACAAATTGCTAAACTTCAACAAGCACTAAAAACAGAAAATTTTTCTTCATAAGTATGCACATTTTATTTATTGTCCTATAACATGTTAGAAAAGTCCTTCTTTACTTGAATACTAACTTTTCCACGATTTGTGAATCTACAAGTGATAAAAGGTTACAATAAACCCTTTAAGTTCCCAAACTTTGGTGCAGATCGAAAAATTATCATATCGTGGGAGGAATATTTTTTTCTGTTATAACAACTGTTATAGCTAATTTGAAATTCTCCGTATTACATTCCGGTATTTTAAAATGAAAGGGAGTCATCAGACCTCCCAATTGGGCCAAAGGAGTCTCACAAAAGTAATTATGAAATTAGTTTTAACCTATACGTTTTGTTTACAAGTTAATAGTCAAATTTAAAAAAGGTATCTGTTTCGGGTAACGTAAAATAACGGTCACAGGGGAGGAACACATGTAAATCATACTGATGTGTGACGACCGAAGCTGTTGTCGCCACTGATTACAACCATCGCACCAAAATCGTTAAGTGTTTCATGCTGCGTTGTAGGAGTTTCAGCAAACAGATTTCATGAAGAGAACTCTCAAAGCTCTGCATAGGAAATATTTAAACCCAAACAGAAGAAACTCTAGGTTCTGACGGTATTGAAACAGAAGTCATGCTACAGTTAATCAACAAAATTGTTACACATTTGACCAGCTTATATAACTAATGCTTGCAATAATTATTTCCAGAAACATAGAAGGAGGCTTAAGCTATCATACTCAGAAAGGGAGAAGATAAAGACTCCAAGCTTCCTAAGACGTATTGGCCGATATGCTTATTAAATACATTAATCCATAAAATTCATTTTATCTTGCTTGAAAAGTTACTATGTAAACTGCTAGCGGTTCAATGATAACGAGTTCGACTATACCATAATCAATATGGGTTAAGGAATAATAAATAGTTCCGTAGAAGATGCGATCAATCAGAATATGCGGCTGTTAGAAACTGCAGATAGAAAATATGTTATTGGGATCTTTGTTGACATCTCGGGTGTATTCGGCAATCCGTGATGACCATCGATTTTTGCTAAGCTTAGACATATCGAATGACCGATGATTTGTATTACACTCTTTTGGTTTACTGCAGAAACATAAGTGTCAGAAACACTTGCCCAATGAAACGTGTCAGTAAAAACATTACCAACGGTTGTCTACAAGGATTAATTTGTGAAGCGATCTTAGAACCGTGTTTATACAAACTAGAAGAAATGCAGGAGACGCATTGCATTGTGGCGTATGCAGATGACATATTATTGAAGATAACAGGAAATTCAAGAGCTGAATATTAGAAGCGAACTACAACGCAGTACTTGGAGCGTTGCATCAATGGTGTAAAAATCAAAGCTAAATCTTTCGATTGAAGAAACAACGTACATGTTTCTTAAGAGTAATCTAAAGGATCCCGTTTCTAAATGTCAACGACCATAAGGAGGAAAACAACAATCAAGTATCTACGAATTATCCTTGATGAAAAACTAAACACAAAATCACACCGAGTATGTTGTTTGAGGGTTGGGGAACTCAACTAAGTCCAAAGACAGAAGAAAAATTATGGAATCAAGTTACTGAAGTAGAACAAGATGTATTAGATAATCTGGAAAATATGAATTCAGGGGTAATACAACAGGGAACAGGGGCTGATTACTTTGAAATTATAGATGAACGAGTGCTCGGATATGGTAAATTTCCAGTGAAAGCTTAAGAAATCTCGATACGTGCAAAAGCTGGAACCTCCAGATTAGCATCAGCTGACTATGTAAAGAAACTTTTTCAATTTGCACTAGTTAATTCATCATCTAGTGTAGATCCACAGGCACGGGGTGGGTTTACTTTAAAAGAACAATGACGTCAAGGGGAAAGACATCTTCATTCCATGGCGTAGACGAGTCCATTACTGAACATATTTTCTGTTCGATTGAGAATGTTCTCAATTCGAATGAATCTTTCGTGTTAACCGATAGTGTTATCATATTCAGCTAACATATCCGGCCCAACACGTAGACATGAAGAAATGAAGAAACGAAATTATAAGTATTTACCCCTGGAGGAGTACTTACAAGCACAAAATTATTCGAGTGCCTAAATTAGAAGCTAACTCGTATGATTTTTTACCAAGAACTTTAGCTTTGGTGGAGCATCGAGCTTTAGCACACTTTGTTAAAACATTGTATATGAAAAAGGATTATAAGAACTGAGAGAAGGAAGTTCTTTGTAAACGAGCAAATGTTAGTATTTCAATTTTGGATGGAAGTTTACATGCTATCGATCAGTTTCAAAGTTTTTATGGTAATGTTTTTCAGATAGTAGTTTACGCATTAAAAGCAGCTAGTTGAGACCCTGAGATTATTTATAGTGGGAATGTTGAAACCAGAAAGAAATTGTTTTTGTTTTATCATAACCAACATTTACATGACGTTGAAGGTAAAGTATTTTTTGCGATCAGGAGTCATTGACAGTATTTTGCGGTCATTGAAAATATTTTAAGGAGTAATTGCTGTTGTAAAGAATGTTTGAAACCGACGCATGATCTATTCACATAAATGCGAATACATGTGCGAACACTGTGAGGACTAGCATGATTTTAAAACTTCTGAGGATGAGAGTTCCTGTCAAAATCCTGTACTTGAAATAGGTGTTTAAGAACTTTTCCCTCGCAATCATGCTATACTAACAATAGCACGAAGGCGAAGGGAAGACCTGTATATTGCTATGTTAAACTGTGTCAATAGTGTGGTGTAAAGATCGATACCCGAAAAAGAATAATACCCAAAAAAGATACCCGAATAATAAGCCCCATGTATGTGGAGATTTATTCTGCACTATTTCCAAGTTGTAGGTTAAAGAGATTTATTTCTGTTTTGTACAAAAGACCAAACTGAAACCTGAAAGTAATTTTTCCAATGTAATATATGATAATGAGAAAATTCTACTTAATGAGAACGAACAAAGAGAATATCAACACCGACCAAACTTGATATGCGTCTCACACCGCTGTCTTAAATGCAAAACCCATATGGAGAATAATTACAAATGCTTTCAATGCGGTAATTCACAAGGTTAAAGAGACTTTTCTACAATATTGAAAATTTTGTAAAGCATGCTCTTCGTCAAGGTCCTAGATTTAATACAGTGGTTTATTTAGCGCATAAAGCCGCGAAATTCAATTCCGTGTTTGTTGCGCGTTGTTTTTTAAAACAAATCACACCTCAAACAATAAGCCAAGGGCGAAAATCATTCAAATGAGTGTACTTTTAAAAATGCGTATTTTCTCATGTTCGTGAAATTATCTAAATTACCGGCTTCCATGCAATTAGGTGAAAGTTGGAAGAAGGGAGATTTTCCATTTTTCTTAAACACTGAGGGTAATAAAAATTACACTGGATCAAGCGCAGAGCTTAAACTTTTTGATGATGAGCGTAAATAAGAAAGTGAAGGTTTGAAGGTTTAACACGAGGAGTTCGTGCAATAAGATATTCTTACCTTTAATTTACAACGTGAAATGTTAGAATACGGCAGAAACGATGTGTGTATATTATGTAAGGCAGCCATTACTTTCGACTTAATTGAACAAAAGACTGAAGTGTTCCAGTGTTCTCTTCAAGTATGTACTATTGCTGCATGTACTATGGAATGTTTTGGCTCTTTATATTTAGAAGACGAGAGTATTATTGTGACACCCCCGTTCGGGTATCGACCATGTAAGAAAACATTACAATGGTTAAAGTGCATGGAGTTCATAGGAAAATATGTTTCTATTCATACGGCTCAAAACGAAGATGAAGTTCAATTTGGGCGATTCAAAGTGGATCGGTATGATAAGAAACATCGTACTGAATATGATCTTTATGGATGTTTTTGGTATTGACGTTCGCGCATTAAGCAGGGTCGTCACGTGCTTCTCAATAACAGGAAAGGTGAAACATTAAATGACCGAGATATTGCAACAACGAGGAGAAAGAAATATTTAGAAAGGTGTTGTCTAAATCTTGTAGAAATATATTAATATGATTGGGACCAAGAAGTGAAACAAAATCCACACATTCGGCAATTTATTAAAGATTACTGCAAAAATACTGAAGGTGGATTGGTGCCTAAAGACGGTCAAGGGAGGTAGAACGAATGTTTTCGGATCTCTTTATGAGTGTCCTGAAGACGGAATTATTCGATATGTTGACATATGTAGTTTATATTTATATGTCATGTAAAAGAGAACTCTCCCTATTGGTAAGCCTACCATTTATCCAGGGAAAGCTTGTCCTGATCCCAAACAAATTCATGGAGTTTTTTCTTTGCAAGGATCTTCCTTCTCAAGATCTTGCTATTCCATTGCTTCCATATAATGCGAATGCACGCCTCATGTTCATCCTCTGTCGTACCTATATCGAGGAACTGAATAGCAATGGTTGTAACCATACTATGGACGAATCCTGTTTCACTGGCACATTTTACACTCCTGAATTGGATGAAAG
>JAGDQP010019854.1:9769-34218 GCA_022664845.1 Lepisma saccharinum | reverse complement strand
ATACAACTTGTCCCTATCAATCTCATGACAAGTGTCTCGTACAATAAATACTGCAAGAGTTGCATCAAGATTCACTTCATGTCGTCATTACTCGCATTTCATAAGTACAATAACACATACAACTTGACAAATACAATATTTATTCGCTTAATCCCAATACTTGGGAACAAATGACGTTATTCCTAACTATATTACAAGCAAAGATGTTGCTGCATGTGATTTCTGTGGAACAGTCTTGTATCATATCTATAATGTTCTTACTTTTAATATTCTTCAGTTACTATTGTAAAAGTAATATTCAGTACTGTTGTGCCATAGGTGACTAAACGTTGTTGTAGCCTAGTGATACATCAATGCACAAGTATTTTAATTTCATATCCTTACTCAACGTGTTCCAACAATATCAAAGTCTGCTAAAGTACAAGATTATCTCTAGTGACCAAGATCTGTCTCTCATCAGCCTTCAACTGCACTTCATTTTTCAAAACGTAGCATGTTTCATTAACACAAATCGTATATTTCAAGTGAATTTGTACTTGCAGGATTAAAATGTTTACTTTCCATTTGCAGTTAGCTAATGGTAAAGTCACAACTGCTTTGAATTCTATTCTTAACCTATAGCACTGTGTTCATATCAACCTCGTTCGTGTTTGGGGCTCACATCTTGTGCCACTTTACAATCTAGGAATACCTCCATATGCTACTTTAAACCTAATTCTGATGTCCTATTCTCTCTCATCTTATTCCCTTCTGTTGTATCCGTATCACGAAGGAAAGGGTTAAACCATGTACAAAGGATCTACCTCTCTCATCATACTATTGTTCTGCCTATACGCGAACTTACTTGATCACGTATCTATGTCCAGTGTTCCTTTCTTCAATCGGATATATACGTAATATATTATGGCGAAGGCTAAGCTACACGCCAAGGATCTGTTTGAGACTCAGATCTACAATCTAAAATATAAATGACGCCTCCATATGCTACTTTTAAACCTAATTCTCATGTTCCCATTCTCTGTAACCATATTCACTTCTGTTGTATACATATCACGAAGAAGAGGGTTAAACCATCTGCGAAGGATCTGCCTCTCCCGTCATACTATTGTTCTGCCTATACGCGAACTTACTTGATTACCTATCTATGTCCAGTGTTCCTTTCTTCAATCGAGTATATACATAATATATTATGATGAAGGCTAAGCTACGCGCCAAGGATCTGTTTGAAACTCAGATCTACAATCTAAAATACAAATGACGCCTCCATATGCAACTTTTAAACCTAATTCTGATGTTCCCATTCTCTCTCACCTTATTCGTTTCTGTTGTATACATATCACGAAGGAGGGGGTTAAACCATCTGCGAAGGATCTACCTTTCCCGTCATACTATTGTTCTGCCTATACCCGAACTTACTTGATTACCTATCTATGTCCACTGCTCCTTTCTTCAATCGGATATATACGTAATATATTATGGCGAAGGATAAGCTACACGTCAAGGATCTGTCTCTTTGCGATTAACTCGACACGGTACATTTCATTACGTATTACCACATGTCATTTTACCATATGTGGTTTTCCTTTGACTAAAATGTTGCTGGGGGCCCCACCATTGCATTATCTGGGTCCTTACCTGCTCTTTTCATAGCTTAGTTCACTTTATTGGTTCGCTCCTCTGTACATTTTTTTTTTAAACTGACACTCTAAGCTTCATTTGTGGTAGTCTTGACATAAACTCTAATTGTTGAAACAAAATCTATATATTTTGTCCTTTCTAAGTGTTTGTTGTATCATTGTCTATTCGTGGTTCTTCTGTCTTGAAAAGACAAAAAGAACTGACATGCAAAGATGGGTGTGATCTAACAAAACCAATTTATCTTTTATTCTCTTCGTTATGTTAATTCATCCTGTTTTATATGTGCATGTCAAGATATATATACATACATACATACATAATGTATTATCCTTTCCATTTCCATCGCTGTCAGTGGGCTCCCTCATGAATTATTAAAATACTCACGAATACCTTGGAATTACTACACTACCTGTGCTTCCATCTGGTGGGGGAAAAAAGAAAGAAAAAGAGAGAAAAAAAAGGTAACATTAAGATGGAAATGAATTGCAAAGTAATTATATATTAAACTGTTGTTTCTGGTTGGCGTGTTCTTTTCTTTTCTTTTTCTTTCTATCTGTTTTTTTGTTTGTGTGTGTGTAAAATAACAAAATAGGCTGTGCAACAGATGAAGAGAAAGAGGTATTTTTGCTTGTGTGACATATGCGTTTTAACAGTTTAAAAGAAATGTTTGACCGACTGGTGAGAATAGCTTGGTGTAGTAAGGAGTACATCGGCTCGATACCCACGCGAGTCACGGAAAATCAGTATTTTCACTGAATATAAGCAAATACAACTTTAATTTCCCGTATATACGTATTACATTATATGATTTGATTTACAGTAAATGTTCCTTGTGTAATTTAACATAATGGTATGGTATTTAACAATAAATACGGTAATATATTACTCTCATTAGTGTACAAAGCTGTTCACTGACATATATTACATTAATGAACTAACATCTGTATAGTAATTTAATAACTGAATTTTAACTGCTTATCCGCTATTAGTGCTGTGTTATTGATTGAACACAGGCAATAGGGTTGGAGAAACAGTAATTACAAGTATTTAATTAAGACTTGCAGTAAGATATAGTGCTTTCAGGGGACTATTCATTACATATAGGATGTAATTATGTCATTTTTATAGCAAAAAGTATGTGGTTAGTTTAAAACACTATATAATTGTCCATTATGCCCCCCAGCATATAGCAAAACAAAAGGTGTGTACTGTATATAGCTTACATTCAAAAGGTTAATCATCCATGTGAAGGAGTATCCTGAGAAGGTAGGCAATTTGCAATATTTCTATGGGTAAGTGTGCTCCTTAACTACTTTACTCGGACTTTAGTGTAAAAGTTCGATAAGCCATGTGAAGCCAGAATTACATTGCAGGTAGTCTTCAATTTTTTACTATCACTTGACCTATGAACACTTATTTCTAGAACCGATCAAGCCCAAATGAAGTATGCATTTGCTTTTAATCTAACTGCCTCCTTTTGTCGCGCTGATTTTCACAGTATGCTACGAGTTTTTTCTTTTATGCATTTTTAATAATTATACTTAAGACCTTTAGGTTGCATTAGCTCAGGAAGATGATAATGGGTAAAACGAAGAAAGTGGGAAGAGAACGGGAAAATCCCGAGAACCCAAATATCACAAATCGGTAACACCATGTACCAGAGGTGAGGGCTCTACCACTGAGCCACCCCAGCACCACGAGTGTGTTGTTGTTGTTAATCGTTAGTAGTCAGCGATATTCTTTTGGAAACCTTAAAATTTGATTTATTTATTTGTAAAACTTGTAGAGCTATGAAGGAAAAGAATTTGTTTTAAAATGTTTAGATAGTCGCCACTTTTTATCTATAACCACAAACTGAAATCAGGTGCCAATTAGAGATGGCCTAACGGATTCAGATATCGGATATCCGGATCTTCGGATCCAGATCCGAGTTTCCTATAGCCGCATCTTCCATATCTGGGGCATGTACAAATCATCATAATATATTCGTACATATTTTGTAGAATTTCTTTCGGCTACCAAACGACGTATTACTTTGGTTTCTTTTACTCTTAATTTTGGAGTGTTTTGAGGGGTGAGATGAAGAGCAGAACCATAAAAAGATAGAAGAAATTGCTGAGTTAGACATGGATTCCAAGAGTAATGCTTTCGAAACCAGTCATATAATATTTTGTCACTAATACATATAGGATGTGGTGTAGAAGTATCGTGTGCGTGGGATTTCTGGGGGTTCTTCCTCCCACTTTCTTCATTCTACCAATCATATCATCATCCATCCAGCCTGAGCCAAAGTTGCCTAAAGACCTTGAAATTAAAGTTAAGAACTATATATTGGAGAGACAGAAGGAAAGCAAATATCGACAGCACCTTTTTATCTCTTCAAACCCAATCAACCGTGACTATCCTTTGCTCTGTGACGTGGTTATCATGGCGTAGCATTCGAGAGGTCTTGGGTTCGATCCCAGCAGTCGACCATCCTCACTGAGGTTTTTCCAGGGGTTTTCCTCAGTTACAACTAGTAAATGCCGGGATGGCACCTTCAAAATAGGCCCTGGCCGACATGTTCCCAATTCCGGCCTGAACCTTAGATGCCTAACGGCCATAAATAAAAAAATCAAATTCAAAGCTTGGTTATCAGTCAGTAGGTAATAAATATTGCGTTGTTAACAAAATTGTCCTCCCCCTCCTCTTTAAACATGGAGGGATTAAAAAATACGGAACTTCTATCCCAGATAAATTTGCTTTGAGAAATAAAGGATATACATTATTTTTTTCAAAAAAAAAAGGACGTTAAAAGTATTCCTATGCACTGACTTCAGACGAAAAAGCAATAACAATGAAATACACAACTATATCTATAAAATCCATTTTTCGAGTTTCATATACATTGAATAAAATTTGCTTTATTAATGGCCTTTTGTCATTTTCGGCACAGGCCTGGATGAGGTATAGGCAGAGGATGGGACAGGTATTGGGAGGACCTTTCATAATTTACCATCTCCGTATCGCAGTTTCAGATGCATAATAATTATGAAGTCTGAATACTGAGTCTTTGAATATGTGACCGAAATCGCACGAATCCACTAGACCACATATCCCAAACCCTTTTTTGGATATCCGGATGCTTTTTGATCCGAATGTGGTCATCACTAGTGCCTATGTTTTGCTTGGAGTCCTCTTTTTATGTGGTAGCTTTGTGAGATAAACGTGACAGTATCTAATTTTTTAAAGCACGTATAAAGAAACCATGTGAACATTTTTTTTTACATATGGCTCGTAATGAACTTATATCCGTCTCAATCCGTAATACTGTGGTTCAAAAACCCCCAGAGGTAAAAAAAAATAAAAAAAATATGATACAATAAAACAAATTGTGCAGAAAAAGGAAAAGTAGATTGAGGTTTTCCTTAGTAACACCAGACTTAAATAACTGGATGATATCGATATCACCTACCTCTCAAGATTCTCTTCTCCTATTCCGACCTGAGACTCAGATGAATAAAGGCCATTTATAGGTTGAAAATTAAAAATGAAAACAAAAGATGTACCATTTCAGTCTTCGCACAGACTGTCGGCGAAGAACTCAAGCTCTACGTGAGATGGTCATCTTCGCTAGTTAAGTTTTATGTTGCATTTCTTAGTGTTATGTGTGATCAGTGATGACCCTTTAACAGCAGTTGTTTTTTTTTTAAACTTCTTGTACCAAGTGCTCTGTATATACTCAAAATTTGATTTATCGTACTTCTTCCTTTTTACATAAGATGATTTTACTTTATTCACTGAATAGCCTACCTGTTACATCTTCAGTTTTTAACGTTATTGCTTTTTTAGTTTCTTAACAGCAAAGTTTAGTCATGATGAAGATAAGGGGCTTGGGACGGGCGTAAGACATAGTGTGGTTACCACACATGTTATTGATTTTTGTCCGGATCGAAAAGACTGTCGAAGGAAGACAATATCTCGGTTGACCAAGTGAACCTTAAACTCAAATCATCACGTGTACCAAGTAGAATTAACAAACACTTCGTGGGCTTATCTGTTTATTATTTCATTTTCTTCTTTGTAAAATGGAGGTTGCAGATTAAATTTGTCAAGAGTGAAAGATTAGCAGCAAATCGGAAGAACTTTATTTTTCTTCCTTTTTAAACAATACTTCTTTCTAGTGTTATGTCTATCCAGGGGGGAGAGCGATCAGGGCAATAACCTTCTTCCCCTTCCTCAGAATAGAATACTTTTTTATTTAAAAAAAACATCCCAGAGTTGGAGCTCTTGATTTTTGCAAAGTAAAACTAAAATAGGTGGTGGGCCTAACTTTGTTTACGTTGCAGAAGTCAAATGAAGCAATACATCGCAAGAAAACAAAATACCTTGGTGCAGGTGGTCATTTCTGTTCTTTCTTTTCAATATGTGATATTTTGCGCTCTACCCCCGTTCTCAAAACCGATCTCTGCTTCTTGTTAACAACTGGCACATGATAAGCTATATAAACCCTATCTGTCTGCAAGTGTTTGTTTGTTAATATTTCTGTATTAGAAATGACAGTTCGATAGGTGCAGAAAGCAAATAGACCTAATGGCTTTCTTCATGTGGGAGTTGTCGAACAATGTTCAGGATCGAGATTGGAGAGGTGCGGGTGGGTACCAAAGTGTCTTTGTTTTCAAGAAGGAAAATTGTTTATTCATTTCCTTTGTTTATTCAAGGCTGTTTATTTTGTGTTTACAATCACTAAATCTGTCATATGAACTAATCAAGCCTTAACAATCACACTATACTTTTATTTGTGAATCAAGCGTGTTTGTATTGCATTTGTTAAAATAATAAGTTATTCTAAAATTGTAATTTGACATAGGTGAGTCGTGCATTTTACAAGCAAGTACAATTGAAAATAGGAAGAAAAAGAAGGAACTAATATTCTAAACTTGTTTGATCCTTTTTTTTTTTGCAATACATTGTTACCTTGTTTGAGCTCGAGCGACTGCTCCCCCAAAATATTCAACCTGGATCCGCCCCTGTGTTTATCACATTTTAAAATAATTGGAAAAGAGACTCCTGTTAGAAAACCCAATAGGAAATGAGGCCCCGGTTGTCCTAGTGAAATTCATCCGGAAAGCTAAGGCACAGAGTAAGATAGGGGAGGGAAAATGAATCGATCAGGACCTAATGTGAAGATAAAACCCAGGCGTTCGTAATATATCATGACATTAATTCCATCCTATTATACAGGGTGTATCTATAGCAGTAAGTTAGGGTGGGGGATTGATTTTTGCATTTGGGTTTAGATAACTTGAATTTAATTACAGTAGTTTATGATCTTCAGGTATCCCAGGCTCAGGCCGTTATAGGGTAGGGAAGAGGATGTTGCAAGGTAATCGCCAGGGCCTAGTTTGTAGGTACGATCCCAGCATTTGACTACTATGACAAAAAAAACTCGAAAGTCCCGGGTTCGAGTTCCGGCAGGGGTATAAGTGTGGATTTTAATTGTTAAAGGCGAATCGTGACGGGTCGAAGTACACAGTTACTAGACAGGCACATATAAAAATAAAGTTTCTTTTTTCAAAAATCCTGTAAAATCCTTAAGTTAGGATGGTCGGCCGCTTGGTTCGTTCACAGAACCTTCCGATTGCTAAGCCAATGTCCTACCAACAGAACTATGGCCGTTCCGTAGTGGATGCCTTGATTTACGACACAGGTATAGTATGGCTACAAGCTTCTTATACGGTATTTTTGTACTATATGCACTTACTTTGTATGGCATGTTATCGTTTAAACAAAAGCATATGAAGAAGAACTTTCATTGCATAATTTTAGAATATACATTTTTGGATAGAGCGGGTCTCAGGTCTTATGTTGCCTCATTTCTACTGTTAACGATATTGGAAATAATAAGCTCTATAAATTTCATTTTCTCACACTTTCGTCAGCCTATGGCATCGAGAATTTTGCCCCCTGGATGGTCTATACTTTTTACTTATTTCCATGTCAGGAATTTCGTGAGGTGGTTTTGTCAGTGTTATTTTGCAACACTCTGTATATATCTAAAACGAGAATTTGGATTACGTGCCAACGAAAGAAAATAGTAATAATTTTACTTCAATGCTTAAATATTTCTCTTAGAACCTAGACTACCATCATTTCGTCGCTCATCCATTGCTACTCGTCCTTGATATGTGCGGATTAAAGAATGTTTTTGTTTACGTCCTCTTTCGCCCGAGGACGGCCGATAAATACAGTAGTCAAGTTAACAGCCGTCGTAGGTCCGCTAAGCGCAGTTCAACCTTAATAAAGACAGGTGGATATCATACATCGTTCATATCGAAGATTCGTTGGCAATCGGAAATTATTCATATGGAAAAATTGTTGGAAATCGAATATCGATCGAATGGAAGAATCTTTTGAAATCGAATATCGATCGAATAGAAAAATTGTTAGAAATCAAATATCGATCAACTCGAAAAATTGTTTATCCATATTCGATATTTTGATTTATGGTATCAATATTTCCATTCATCAAAGTATCGATCTATCCATATATCGATTAATTGCACAGTCCTATAGTCTTGGGAACGATCCCAGCAGCCACCTATATTGAGTTTTCCCAGGGTTTTTCTTAGTCACACCAGGAAAATGCCAGGATGGTATCTCGAAAATTGGCCGATTACCTTCCGTTACTCTCTCTCTCTCTCTCTTCCCCAATCCAGTCTGAGCCACATTTGCCTAAAGGTTGATAAAGAAATTTAAATACTTGAATAAGCGAAGATATTAATTTAATGTGCTATCCTGGACTGAAATGGCAGCTACGTCCTAAGTCTGTCAGAAATTGGAGCTATATGCGATCCTCGCCGAACATTCTTTTGGGATATGGATTCCAAAGGCTAAGAATGTTTCAAAGAGGTAACATCTGTCTGGTCATTGTGATGGAAACCGTGGAAAACATGAAAATAATGGCCCACAAAGACATAAATGTGCTCGCCAATCAAATGTTGTTCCGGAACTGGATTTTAGTTTTAAGGCCTTTGGTCAACTTTTGCTCAGGCTGAAATATCCTTCCGATTATCGGTATTATTATAATACTTTTTATTCCTTAGCTCAGGCCCGGATAGGGTGGCGAAGAGGATGTTTGAAGATGTCAACCAGGGCGTAGTTAGTAAGTACTATCCCGACATTTGCCTGATATGCCTAAAGTAAAACCCTGGCAAAATCTAAGTCAGAATGAGAAGCCACTGTGCCTGTTTCAGAAACTTCCGATTGTTGAGGAATTGCTCTACCGACTGAGGTACAACCGTTCTGTATATTGTTTACTATTATCATTATTTACTTCAGGCATCTGAGGCTGTGGAAAGGGGTCGACCGGGGCCGCTGTTGAGATACAATCCCGATATATTGCTTGTGTGATTGAGAGCAAAACCTAAAAGGCCGGTCAGGATGGCTGGCCGCCAGTTTCGAATCCGGGATCTTCCAAATGCGAAGACAGTTACCGCTCTATCTACTGATCGGGACGGGCGTAAGTCATAGTGCTGTTACCGCCCAGAAAATTCCTTTTATCATAATTATCTATTTACTGAGACACGACTGCTCGGTTTCTATATTTGCTTTCTTATTTGTTAATTTCCTCACAGAAAATACCACTTTTATATATTCATGTGGTTCATGTATTATTATAGTAAATTCATACTATCTATTGTTCCAGGATGTGTCGAAGAGGGCAATTACGAACGCTGCACCTGGTCACAGGCACTCCACTTGGCCTTCAGTCAGGGGTATTCTCCAAACAATTTAACAAATGGTTTGGTCCCTGCGAGCCCCCTCTAGCACACGGCACACCTATGCCTTCATTTCGGGATCAAGAAAAGTACATATTGATGTTTCCATGTGTTTAAAGGAATAAGTTGAAAACTTGGCAGAAAACTTGCATAAACAGTTACATGTGTTTAATGTGAACAATTTCATTCCTGACTGTTAAGTACTTTTTTTTTACTTTTGAACTGTTAACTTTCAAGATAATCGTAAAGAGCATCGTGCTTTAAAAGAAAAGTTTAATGTTTTTTTTAAATGCTCATTACTAGTTATTTTTACTAAATTTTTTACTAAATGAGTATTGCAATTTACTATTAAACTATTATAGAAATAAAATTTTGTGAGTTTAGGAAAATCAATATATATTTTTATTGATGTGGATGATTATTTCTTTTTGCATGTTTTATTTGTAGACTAGCAGCCTATGACAATCCTCGAAGGAAGATACCATCCAGACATTCGTCTCTGACAAATATTCGGAAAGGAGTCAGTCGAAATGTCCAGCCCAGACCAAAACTCAGGCACGCAAATTGCAGGTCAAAAACTATACTACAGCGTGTTTTTCTTGTACCCAGTGTTGTTTTTTAATATACTTTTTACCAACTATATCGACTTACTGCCTGCGTAAGATGCCCAGTTGAAGTTAAAGTTGCGGCGTATAGTATAAAAAAACCGTTATATCAACGGTGGAAACATTTGCTAAAATAATAATAGATGAATTCGAAGCCGTGTTAACACTTATAAATCGGGTTTCAATTCGCAACATTTTAGCCATAGATAAAAAATAGTTAAAGTTTTTGCTAAGCAAGCTTTTAGTAATAAAGTGGATATAATAAATTTTGATATGCGCCGCAGCTAAGTATTTTAGGTGTTATTCAGATTTTACGTCAGCACATTATTGGTCAATTTAGATCACTCTCACTTAGTAAGCAACATTAAGTAGATACCCTATCTCTAATGCATAGAAGCCCACTCAAAATAAGCAGAGTTTGAATCTCGCCATAGAAAGCAAAAGTATTATTTGAACGACTTCTGACATAAAAATACGCATATGCTTCAAATGCTACTACTAAGTAGTATCAAAATTCCTTATTGATAACAAAACAAATATAAATTTTGATACTACGCGCCAAAGTTAAATATGTATTTGAAGCATATACTTTTTTGTCAGGAGTCGTTCAAGTATTACATAAGCATTCTGGGGCGATGGGGGTTCAAGCTTTGCTTACTTTTGCTGGGCGTCTAAGTATTAGGGATAGGACATCCAGTTAATGTTGCTTACTAAGAGGGAAGAATGTTGCTTACTAAATTGACCAAAAATACGCTGACGTAATATCTGAATGACTCGTAATATTGTGTAACAAAATGTCGAGAAAGTGCTCCTAAAGTGTTCCAGAACTGCTGGAAAGTTAATAAAGTGTCTTAAAAGTAGTCTAAAGTAGTTTCCAAAATAAACTTTTGGAACACATTAAAATTGAGGGCACTTTGTTTGCAATTTTTAGCACTTTTGTAGCACAATTAAAGTAACACTTTTGTACACTTTTAAAGATATTTTGAACACCTTTGAGACACTTTAATAGCACTTTAGTTCACTTTTGGACACTATAAAAGTGTTCAAAAGTGAGCTAAAGTCGTTTCCAGAAAGTGCTCAAAGGTGTTTAAAAAAAGTGTTCTATTTTTTACAGTGTAACCTCAAAAAGTTGTAATTTGGATTTTTCACCTTGTAGCTCTTACTGTTTCAAATATAGTTTCGTAGCCATAAGTTTGTGCGTCGTCGTTACAAATCACGTCAAATATAATGACGTCGGTATCGGCTTGGCAAATCACAATCGAAGAGTTTAGGTAGTGCCGCATACAAAGATTTCGCAATGTACGAACTTTATTGCTACTGAATTAATATGATTTAATAGGGCCATTATAGAATTCCCCTTTAAGTTGCATTCTTCAATCATAAACATTGCTTAAATAGAGGTATTACGTAAAACTTCCTAAGTCATTATTTGTCGAGATATTACGCTATTTTTAACAACGCCGCGTTAACATTGAAGACCTATAGTTCAAACTACATGCGTTTCTAAATTATATCAGAGGGGATTTTTTTCTTGTTTTAACGTGAATAATCAACGATATGTGGAAAATTATTTCGACAAATTTCTTAAATGTACATAACGGAGGAAAACAAAAGAATTCAAAATCTATACAGCGGACCATGGATACCCGAACCTAGCGAGATCGAGGTCGAAATGTCGGTAAATAAACTTGAAAAATTCAAATCACCAGGAATAGACAATATTCCAGCATAGATAATTAAAGCGGAAGGAATGAGACTAATCAAGAAACTGCATAAATTGATCAGTACTACAACATATGGAGAAAGGAGGAGCTTCCAAAGGAATGAAAAACCTCAATAATAGTTCCGCTTTAAAAAAATTGATAAATCGGGCTGTAATAGTTACCGCAGAATTACGTGTTGCAAATTACTGAGTAATATCCTGTTAGCTCGCCTAAGCGTATACGTAGATGAAATAATTGAAGATCACCAATGTGAATTTAGAAGAAATAGATCCACATTGAACCATATATTCGCCTTGAGATAAATCTTGGAATAAAAATTGAACACAATGGGACTGTTTACGATTTATTGATATTACGAAACTTCAAGATTCTATCATAACTCAAAAGTTATAAAGTATCATGGTACGATTTGGAATTAAGAAAAAAAAAATGGTTCGACTAGTAAGGATATGTCTCAGCGACCCCATAAGCAGAGAACGGGTAGGTAATAATACGTCTGATAGTTTCAAGATTCGCAATGGATTGAAACAAGGTGATGCCTTGTCTGCACTACTGTTTAACTTTGTTTTATATTTGTTTTAAAAATAAACGAGGACAGAAAGAGACAAACATTGAATGGCTTGAAGCAACTGTCCGTATACGCGGTTAATGTAGAAATGATAGAGGACGATATAGATGCACTACAAAGTAACACCGATGTCTTAGTAGAAGCTTGTGATGAGATAGGTCTACAGGTAAACATAGAGGAAACAAAATACATTATAACAAACCGAAACACAGGGAATAACAAAAATAAATATATAACAATTAAGAATGAGAGCATAGAGAAAGTAAACAAATTTAAATACTTGGGACCATATGTAACAATAAAAAACGAGACCACTGAATAAATTAAAAGTCCAGAAACTCATAACCTCGTGCTTAATATCAAGGAAGTTAAAATTGAAAATATCGTAAAGAAACTGTCTGTAGGGCGCCTTAATTGCTACCGCAATGCCCAGTGTAACTGAGTCTGGCGCCGTTACTGGTTTATTTTATTTATTAGGTAGAGACAAGTAGAACAAGGTAAAGCAATCAAAGGATCGTAGCTTGTCTTTTATCCCTTCACCATTTTATTATAAAATTTACAAGTCCACTAAGTTAATAAAAAGAGTCTCCCGTACAAAACTATTGGAGATCTATTGTTGAGCTACATTCGTATCTCAAATTACTATCTTTCTCTTCCATACGGTTCCATGTGTTGTGGTTGACATCGGCCCAGACAACGGCTGTTGTCTGGCTGAGATAGAAAGCCCTCAGCTTGTAGCTGGCTGGGGCCATAAGGAAAAGTCCTACCTCGTAGCACATCAGGACTTGGGGGATTTATTGCCTATCTCGTAGCAGATCAGGCGGGTAGGAAGTTGGCCCATCTCGTGGCAGATCCGGCCGGTTAGGTAGGTGGTCCATCTCGTAGCAGATCGAACCACGGAGAGGGAGAGGAGTTGGCATGACTATCTCCGGGATCGAAATTGTGATTTCTGATGAGCTCCGACGCCTTTTTATTCTGTTCTAGACTGCTGACTCTTCAGTTTCCTGGTCGTCGTCTGCATCCTCGGCTATCTTCGGTTGATTGTTATCGACTCTCTCCGTCTACTAATACTACCATTTGTTTTGATAGTAGCACGTGTTTTTACTCTTACTACGCACTACTATTTATTTACAAACAAAGAGCACGTGGCTTGTCGTATATTACAATAGCGCAATCCACGGCACTTTACAATATAGAGAACGGTTATTCTGCTGGTAACACTTTACGGTTGTGTAAGTTGGAGTATTACTCTAGCAGAGGAACATAAATTACGAGTGTTTGAAAATAAGGTCTTGAGAACGATATACGCCCCAAAATGGGACGATGTGGCTGGGAAATGGAGGAGACTGCATAATGAAGAACTACTCGGACTTTACGACACACCCGATGTTGTAAGAATAATGAAATCGCTACGACTAAGATGGACAAGGCTATGTAGCTCGGACGGGAGAGAAACGAAGATTATATTCCATCGTGATTGGTAAACCATTAGGAAGGCCGAGACCGCGTTGGGAGGATAATATTAGAAGGGATCTTTGAGAAGTATGTGTTTGTGATGAAAAGTGGCTTGATCTTGCTCAGGATAGAATAGTATAGAGAACGTTTGTTACTGCGGTAATGAACTTGCGGGTTCCGTATCCCATAGAGTAAGTATGTAACTAATAATCTTCCGAAGTCTGTCACATTATTTCAGGGAATATAATTATATAGCCAGAAAGAACAGTCGTTTCGGTTTGAAAGGGAACGACAGATATATTAGATTTCAGGTACTAAGGTTGCTTTAACAATATTAACTACCCTTATTTAGCTAGTCTATTAGTCTGCTGTGAATCAAGTACAGATTAATTAATTTAAATATATATTACGAATAACACAAACTGCTAATTGTATACTTATAACTCATAAAGTCCCTGAGAGCTACAATTTCGCATAAGTAATTATTTATCAGAATTTGTCAAAAAGTATTGAAAGTATTGAACTCATGTGCATAAACCGAAGTTAGTAGCATGCACTTACCTTGAAGAATACAATACTCTTCCATCTTGATATAATCTGACAAATTTGTTGGGAGTTGTAATTGTATGAAGGTACGATTGTTTGCCGTTATAAAAATATGTGTCTGGTTTCCAAATTCGCTCCAACATTGAGATACTGAGGGCAAGTGTTTCTCGATTCCATTGAAAAGCCAAGCGACGATCAACCCATGACTGGCGAAAATAGCAATCCATGGAATAAGTCTGCAAATAATAATAAATTATTAATAACAATAATATTAATTAGATATCACGAGAAGTAATGCATATACGATCAATAAGAGTAGTGACACACTGAAAAAGGATGAATATGTGTAAACGTATACACACTGGCGAAATTACCCGGACTCCTTGAGTAATGACGCCACATATAAAAAGCCCCAAGTAACATGCTTCGTTCGGCGATTGTACATAATTATGTCGGAAACGTTTTTCATGGTGATTCTGATTTTCGACCATGGCCTAACTTCAAAAGCACCAGATGGGCTAATAGTTACCCTAATGTGGAGAAAAAAAGAAGGGACAGCGTGACGAACAGCGTGTGTACGGTTGTTAACATTTTGGGAATAAATACAACGTAACGCCAGCCATAAATAATAGTTAAAACATTCATTGTCCCAAAGTTTGTTTCTATAAAAAAAAAAATCACCAACAGATGGTGTAATTTCTTTTCCAGTTGAGAGAAATTTCAAATTAGCGCGAAGTCTTAGTCCAAAATTGTGCATTTTATATGTAAAAGCATAACATTTGGCATAAATATAAATTATAATATATTTTAAGCATTACAGGCATTCGGGCAGTGCATGCTGAGCCGCCATTGGAAAATGACCACCAAAAATATTATGATTATTTTTTTGGCTACAACTTCTGAGTGAATGCTACTATTTTAATTTTATTTTCGTTGCATTGCTTATCATTTACTTCTCTAGATGTAAATTATAACAAACTAGTTATTAAAAGCGTTGTAGGAATTAGCATGTTTCCTCTGAGTCGTCCAGCTGTTCAAATCAGATTTCTGGCTATACAATTTTAGTGAATAATCCTATTTTAATCTTCTTTTTCTTAAGTTGTTCATTATTCCCCTAAATGTAAATTATTATGAACTTATTATCTTCGGCGATAGACATTAGTAGCATAAGCTCTGAGCCGGCATATTGGAAAATAGCTGCCAAAATAAGTTAAAAAAACACTTTTAAAAGAATGGTCATATTGCAATCTTATTTTCGTTAAGTGGTGCATTACTTATTTCTTTAAATGTATTTGTTAACGAACTATATATTTTAAGCCTTGTAAGCATTGGCAGCATTTACTCTGAGCCGCCATATTGGATAACAGCCTCTCAAATCAGTTTTCTCCCCATAACTTCTGAATGTATATTCTTAAAGTAAGTTTTCTTTCTTGAAAATTGTTTCATCATTCCACAAATGTAAATTATAATTAGTAGTGTAATTATAATTAGTAGTATAATTAAATGAAAAGGCTTTATTCTTTAAGTACTGGAAAAGAACACACACTGATGAAAGAAAGCAACGAAACTCCGTTAAAATAAGTAAGCAGGTATCTTAAGTTTTCTGGTTCAACTAATGAGGTTAGACAAAATATACTAAAGTGTCAAAAGTCATGGGATAGAGGGAAAGAACTAATTGACGACGCAGTAACATCGCCGCAAACCGGTCAAACGGTTTGAAGCAGTTGCAGCGTGGTCAGTTGGACTTCTGTAAGTGCATCGGAACGTCATGTACTTTGGTGATGCCAACCCGACGGGAATTATCGCCGCTTGAGCGCGGGATAATAGTTAGTGCTAGACGAAAACGGCATGCGATTTTGAAGGTTGTTGTTACATTGAAATTTATCCGCTCCCCAGTGTCAAGGTTGGACCGTAAGTACCACATTGGGCGTATGTCAGGTTGAACCCCAAGTGATTGTGCTATTGATAAAAATAACTGTACTTTCAAGTACTTCCATTGTACTCAATGAACCAACAAAAATGTTCGATTGTACCCTCACTGATACCGGGAAATTCATGGTCAAATTTGGGGCGCCAACTTGACGTAGCACGCCAAGTGACTGAGCTATTGATAAAAATAATTGTACCTTGAAGTACTTCCATTGTACTCATTGACCCAATAAAAAACTTCTATTGTACCCTCACTGATAACGGTGAATTCCCTGTAAAAATTTGGCGCGTTAACTTGACATAGCACCAAAAGTGATTGTACTATTGATAACAAGAATTGTACTTTCAAGTACTTCCATTGCACTCATGGAACCAACAAAAATCTTCGATTGTACCCTCACCGATACCGGGAAATTTCCGGTCAAAATTTGTGTCAAAGTTTTCCGATCTATAATCGGAAAAGGGGTCACACACGAAAAGAACGTATGTCTTCAAACCAATGAGGGGGCTTGAAATATGTAGGGATTACGAAGGGAGGCGCCGGGTAAAAGAGGTTGGGAACCTCTGTTTTAGAAGGAATTGTTTAAGAAAGTATGTTTTTAAGAAGTTTTAATTTTTTTCGAGTTATTTTGGTGTTCAGATTCATTTTTCCAAGCTGATGTTAGTCACGCAAATCCTAAAGCGTTCTGTAACCAGTTAAACGTAACAGTGTAATGGACTAGTATTTATTTTAGGACAAAGGAGTTTTTACTAAAAATAATATATGCTTTGAAAATATATAAATATATATGAAAGCAACAATGAAATATTGTATTGTCACTCGACTTAATTCGTTGTGCAATATTTCATCATTGCACACTGCATTGTACATTGTGTATAATTCAACACAACGCGGTGTAGAAGCGTGACTACCACTTTTGTGTGTTAAATCCACACAACACACGGTGTTGATTTCGGTACTGTGAAAAAAAAAAGTTAAGGCTACAGTGAGATTTGAACATGGATTTCTCAATTACAAGTCGAGCATCTTACCGAGTTAGCTAAATCGTCAGACAGAAAATGCCCTAGATGCAAACGATATTTAGTGAACAACATTTGAATTAAACGACTACACTATAGATTTAAACAGTGTATGGGTTCAAATATATGTTGCTGAATCCCAAAAACTAACTAAGTTACTTGCACGACTTATCCTATGGTTTAATCACTTCCTTTTTGTCAATTGAGAACCAAAATTCCATTCATTGAGAATATTCTATTTCTATAAAAGCAAGCAAGATGGCGACAGCCAAACACTTCAGCAGCATTACTGCTTTCTTATCGTAACAACATGTCAAATGCTGCGCTTGCTTCCATAGAAATGGAATATATTCTCAATAAATGGGGATTGTGATCCTTAATTGACCAATGGAAGAGTGATTAAACCATGGCATAAGTCGTGAGAGTAACTTTGTTTGTGTTTGAGGTTCAGCAAGATTTGTTTATCCTCTTTATTGTTTCAATCTAGTACTTTTTCTTTCTGACGATTTAGCGAAGTCGGTAAGACACTTGACTTCTAACTGAGCAATTAGACAACTGTTCTTCCTATGTTCAAATTTAGCTGCAGCTGTAATTTTTTTTCCTCCCAGTACCGAAATCAACACCGTGTGTTGTGTTGATTTAACACACAAAAGTAGTAGTCACGCTGGGACACCGCATTGTGTTGAATTAACACAGCTATTTTTTACTGTGTATGAACTCAGGAAATGACTTAAGTTAATATTGCAAGATCTAAAGACACGATGAAACATTTTGAATTAAAGAAAAGTATATAAAAATAGCAAAGCAAAAATATCACCTTGTCATTTGTGGTGAAATTGGAATCGCCGTTTGTCCATTGCCTCAACAATGCACATCAAATACTTTTTATTCTTTAGGCATTTCTGCATCTCGCTTCCAGCGACTGACATTCAATATTCTGTATGGTGGAATGGTGTGCTCTCGAGATAAGGAAACTGATTAGCATCATTGTAAATTCTTTTAAAATCATGTTTCTCCATCCTCCTTGCTTCTGATAATCAGAACACGTTTTCTATTTTGACAAATCTCTCTGTTCTTATCCTTCTATCGCATACTGAAGAATGGCTCGTTTACTTGTTGCAATATCTATACAGATCCTTCACCTTCTTCCTTCTTCAAAGATCTTTTAAGTTAATTTTGTCTCTTCGATTAGCTATAAGCATTCGGTGATGATATGACACCTGGCAACACACATGTCAATTCTGAAGAAACTAGTTCGTTTTCTTGAAAATGCACCTGTTGGAACATAGGATTACATTCTCTTTATAGATCTCCGGCACTCGTGAATCGGAAAATATATTTTTTAACTCAATCTGTGTCGCGACCTTTGCCCTACGACAACATAAACGAAGCCATCCCAGAATAGCGTTGCTGGAATATTTATACGGTAATATGGTAATGCTCGTATAAATACTTTTTTACAGACAATGGACGACTAAAGTATTACGTCACATCGCCATGGGAACCTGCCATGTTACAGTCTAAACGAGGGGTTTTCAACGTGGGGTTGCGACCCTAAGGGGATCGCGTGTTGTGTCCAAGAGGGTCGCGAGGTGAGGTGGAAAAATGAATTTAAAAATGGTTTTGTGGCTTAAAGCTAATAAATTTCAAAGAAGGCATTTTAGTTCGCTTGCTGATTTTATAATTACTAAATAGCATATAACTTGTTGAATAGTTTTTTGGATAATATAATTAGGATATTATCAAATACAGCAATTGTCATTTCTTGAAATACAGATTGCACAAGTTTAATGTTAGTGCGAAATCTGAGCCTGTTTTAGTTTAAACCAGTTTCAAAATGTCCGGTTCAATTTAGCATCTCTTAGCTGCTTCCAGTTCAAACTTTTCTTGACAGGTTGCACTTTTACGTGACAGTCAATTCCGAAGTTACCCGTAAAACCACTATCATACTTCATGGGGAGAGAAACGTGGTTCTACGTCACAAGTTAGGATCCCATGTTTTAAATATACGGTATATTTATACGGGTCATTCCATACCAAATCACTAAATAAAAAATAATTTTAGGCCTTAGGTTTTTACCAAATGTGTGATATTTGGTAATTGTGTTACATTCATCAATATAATCAAAAATACAAAAATTCATGGTTTAGTCACTTTTGATTTTTTAGTTATAAATTGTTAAAAATAAAAAGAACAACTGATTCCTCGTTAATCTTCCATCTGTTCGTCTAGTTATGTGACCGGCCCATTTCCACTTCATCATCTTCACAGTGTTGATTATATCTCCTACCTTTGTGCGCGAATTCATTCATTTGTTTTCTTGTCCCTCCTGGTTATTTCTAAAATGCATTTCTCCATTGCTCTTTGTTTGACTCAATCTTTGAGTCGTTTCTGCCTTCAATATCTAAGTTTCACAGCCGTACAATATTACAGGTAAGACACATTGATTATAAACTTTACGCTTGACACAAATTGGTAGTTTTGCTTTTGAAAATAAAGTGTTGTCTTCCAAACGAGCTCGACGCCATTTAACATCAAATTTTATTTCATCCATCAACTTGGTATTCGATGTTTTGAGCTACCGTAGGTAATCATATTTACCAACTATGCGTATTGTCTCTACGTGGATCATTATTTCTTACATTACAGCATGTTGATTGTACGTACATACATGCATGTATAATAATTCACAGCTATAATCAATTCACTACTGGACGAGGCCTCTCCAGGGGAAAGGAGTTAGTCTTAGGAGATGTACTGGGAGAGAATGGTCGAAGTTCTCAATTATGACCGCCACTATTCACACAACAGCTCCCCAATTGGATCACGATGCTGGGTGGACACCGTTCCAGACCCACACACCTTGGAAATATTTCCTTAACAGAGCGCAGCTATCCAACCCGGGACACCACGATCAGCATTCAGCAACGGTAACCAGTAGACCAGCAGGGCGGTCATATATTTATTTATATATATATATATATATGTTGCCTAAGACCACCCGTACACTACTTCTAAAAAAAAGTAACCAGTTCTTACTAAAAATAATGAAAATTGAGATAATCAAATCGGTTATGCTCTATCGAATGGTGATATTTGCAACTTTCACTGCTGAATCAAAAGATGAACTGTGAAAGAATGCAGAAGCATCTCCTTTGCTAGCCGATGCAACTTGGGGAATAGAGAAGAGCCCTATTGTTTTCAAGTTCAGGTTCATTCTTCATCGAGCTTCTCTCGTGTTTCTTTATTGATGTTTATGCTGTATGAGATGAAGATGAAGACCATATTACTCGTAAGCAATCACCGTTGATTGCATGATACTTGTATAAATTTTACAGCTATCAAGTTGTACGTGAAAATATATGGAATGATATCAACTCCCTTGTTTTATCAGCACGAAATATTAACTACCCACTTTTGAAAGTTTTTTTAATTTTATTTTATGCATATGCCACAAATTTAAATGAGCGTCCCTGACTTTTTCCAATACAATATTGTAGCACAGTGTTGTAATTACAAAATGGGGAACCACGGGCACGACATGAAATGGGGGTCCCCTTACTTAATTCTAGCACACCCGTCACAGCCATATTCAATCCACTACTGGATGAGGTCTCTCCCCGAAGGAAGGAGTTGGTCTACTGCTCCCTTGCTGACCAGACGGGTTGGGAGAGGAGACCCACAGCTCTCACTGTGATCGCCACTGTATTTTATTGACAGCAGCTCTCCAATTGTCCTCACAATGCTGAGTCAACACCGAAATGTTTGAGCCCCACCGAAAATCGAGCCCGAGACCGCTCGCACTGAAGTCGAGCGCGCTACTGACTAGGCTACGCAGGAGCTCATATATGATTCTCTTGTGTAACCTAGTCGGTAGGGATCTCGACATCAGTGCTAGCGGTCCCGGGTTCGATTCCAGTGGGGACTCAAAATTTCGGTGTTGACCTAGCATCGTGAGGACAATTGGAGAGTTGCTGTGAATAAAAGCAGTGGTGATCACAGTTGAGAGCTTCGGCTCTCCAAACACGTCTGGTTAGCGTGGGAGCACCCTTCTTGATAGACCTCATGCAGTAGTGGATTGAATATGGCTGTGAATATATATATATATATATATATATATATATATATATATATATATATATATATATATAGTAAGTCTTATCAATACATCCCTTGTAACTCGCGGCTCGGTTCGGACTTCGGTATGAGCAGCAGCTCTTTTCGGATCGTATCGGTTTGAGCCGTGGCTCGGTTCTACTCGGCTCGGCCAGAACCGCGGTTCATATCGGATCGGATCGTTTCGGTTCATCTTGGTGTGAGAAACGACTCAGCTCACTGTGAGCTGCCGCTCGGATCACCTCGGCTTACTGTGAGCCGCGGTTCGCTGTGAGCCGAGGCTGGGTTCGGCTCGGCTCAGCTCAGTGCGATGTGAGCTAAAAATAAACTTTAAAATCGTCCACGTACTGTTATTTACTTAATTTTGGAGGATTTGCAAAGTTAGGGTGAATATGCTCTTCTTGAGACGATGGTACAATAAATATAGGGCTGAAGAACGTAAATATTTATTTTAATACTAATTGCCTTCTTTTCTAATTTTAAAAGAAAATTTGTAATTAAGTATGACCGGAACCGGCCGGGCCAGCCAGCTAAGTTCCTCCCTTACCTCTCAGTGCTGCAGAATAAAATGTTTAGTTTAATTATGATTTAAAGGCGAACAGGAGAGGGCTGGTCACCAACCAATCTGGCCAGCATGGTGATCTTTTGGCCAAATATCTACAATGGAATTGCTAAACTAACTATGGCAATTCAAAAGAACTACCGGCCCTCATTCTCCGGAGGCCGAAGTGACTGGGCAAGGCAGCATTCAACTTTACACGGAGACAAAGGGTGCTAACAAAAGTGTCCACTTTGAAATGAACTCACTCGCGCTCGCATTGGTGTCTCAGCGCTCTCACTCACATTTACATCTGACGCTTTCACTCAAATTTGTGAGCGTAAACGGGAGTGAGAGTGAGCGATGACCCTGTAAACGCAGCGCTCATGAGTTGGGTATCTTAGCCTAAGAATGCCCGGAGTCACGATCTAGATTGCCAATTTGGAAGCTCTGTAGAGTGACCTGGAAACGAACTGCCAAAGATAGTTTGTCAAAGAGAAGAATTTGAGACACCTTCATTCAACAGTGGATTAACATGGTTTGAGAATGATTATTATGATGACTACAAATATTTTTAAACGAAAAAAAAATATTCAAATGACTTTTAGGTAGATTTCGAAGAAAAATCTACGTATTGAGATTGGTACGATATATATATAGAGAGAGGGTGGTCCACCTAAAATTAGCACCTCAAATATCTCGCCTCCTATTTCACATAGAGCTTTGAAATAAAAAAATTGAATTACTAAGTAGCATATGGCAAATCAAATGTTAATATTTTCAGTATCAGTGGCGGCCCGGGAATACCCATACGAGGGGTCAACTACAAAACTTTAAATGGAAAGTGGGAACTATACTTTATTGGAATAAGGAGTGCAAATGGAACAACTTTTAGAGGAAATGTGTTGTAATATTACGTACAGTATAGCAGCTACGAAAACCATATGTTATTGAATTAGTCTGTTATGGATTTAACTATTGTCGCACAAACAGACGCACGGACAGTAATTTTACAATTCCGACAAGCGTACCTCATAGTAGATGCTTTTTTGAAAATAATTTGTGTTCAATTTGGATACCCCGAGGATTTATTTTGACTTTGAATATCTCTTTCAATCTTTATTTTCAATATTAGAACACAATAATATAATCTTCATTGCTGATGTAAAATGAAGAAGAGATGAATTCGAATGGTCTGAATCTATACAATGTCATCAAGTGTTCGATTTGGCTAGGGGAAAGCCGGGAATTTTCCCTAGTGTTTGAGGATTTCATTCCCGTTTCTTGATTCTGAATATCATCCCAATCAGGGATTAAATCTTGTATTTCTACCCAAAAATGTAGTACGTTGAAAAGTACCAGAAATCATTAGTTTCAGGATAACCCCTTCGCAATTTATAAATTTAACAAACCGAACACTGGTGTCCTTTGTTCTGTTTTTATGCAATGATATATGCATACTAGAAGTAATGCTACGATAAATGCCTTGAAATTACAAAGAGGTTGTAATTGTCATTTTGTTAGCAATGCTTATTTATACTAAGATAGAATTTTCAATAAAAATGTTACCAGTACTGAAATGTGTGAACATTGTTTTAAATTTAGAGTAAACATGGTCGTTGTTTCTACCTTTCTAATTTAATTCACTAATTTTTTTACTTTCCCCTTCTGATTCTTTCTGTTAAGTTAGCCTGGATTAGTTGAAGTTCGTTTAGATTCTATTCGAATAGGTTTTGTTAGATTAGTTTGACTTTGCGTATCCTAAACTGAATTTTCTATTTGTTCACTTGTCCACTGGTGAACTTTATTTTTCTATGAGCCAGTCAAGTAACTTTGAACTTCGACCCGTCACGTTTCTCCCCTTAGCCATTAAAATCCACAAACATCCATTCCTCAGCTGGAATTCGAACCCGGGACCTTCGAGTCGTTGGCCTACCGCCGCAGAGCGCATGGCTACCCGGCCGGCACGTGTCCACTGGTGTACTTAATATTATTATTACAAGAGTGAGTATTACTTCAGCTTGCGTCGGGCGCTCTCATTATAAACAACTTAACGAATAAGTATTTAAAAGAAAATCAAAGAATTTTTTACGCATGCATTCTATGACCAAAAGAAACCGGTCACCCAACTGAAAAGTACAAATGTGAGTCCCACCATTGGGTTCGGAAACACTGGCAGTTGATACAGTGTTGGCCCACCCTTAGCCTTGATGACACAAATTTTTAACACGGGGGATGAACTTAACTAAAGGACTATATAGGAGGAATAGGCTTATTTGAGGGGCAGTAATATCAGTCCAATAACAATTGACTGTTGTAGCTGCTATACCGTACGTAAGGTTCATTTACTTGTAGTACGACATCTTCAAATTTCAGTTTAAACATGCTGTGAATTGTGTACTATTTTTGTAACTTTTTGTACCACCGAGAAAAAATTTTGTACCACACACATAAACAAACAAGACAAAATTCAAAATTTTCGGCGCAATTGCGAACTGTACGACTTTTTCAAATTCAAAATTTAATATGCTCAGAATTTTGTACTATTT
>JAGDQP010019853.1:0-34219 GCA_022664845.1 Lepisma saccharinum | reverse complement strand
TTTTTTTTGTGCAAGGAAATGTTAGAAGTTACATGACTCTGAAAGTTCGTTTGGCCCCAAGCTATCACACATGGCCAGCACTTGTTTTCGCTTCCCCCCTCCTTCTGAGAGAAGGAATTCGTTAAGGGACGCTTTTTTTTCGCGCCCGAGTGGTCAGTCGGGAAGGACGGATCAAGATGGGCAGCTCGAAAGGAAGTGCTACGCAATCTATAATAGGAATACAATAGCGGCCATCGGCTGGAAACAGGCTTTATTGTTTTATAATGGGCTCGAATGGAGTGTATATTTTTTTGGTTCTTATAAATGCCGTAATTGTGGCTGAAAGGATAAGCCGATGAATGGTCGCCAGGTAGGAAATATGTTGTGGTATTTTTATGGAAACCCCAACTGAATATTTTTGTCTCAAGGAAAGAGAGAGAGAGAGAGTGGGACGGATAAATTAAATAGAAGCTCGTAAAAATTGAGCTGGAATAACCTCAGTCCATTGATTTTAAATACTGGCCGAGCGAGTGTCTTATGAAATATTATTTTTCTATGCACTTGTTATGATTTTTGCTAATTAATTTGCTGGAGGCCAGAGTACAAGATCTGACAAAAGAAAGTGTTTTATTTGTGACTGTTGGTAGAAACATTTTTGTGTAGTATTAACTTTCTTATGATGTTCTCTTTGTTATTCCTTGTAGATGTTATTATCATAAAATCTTCCTATCTTTTTTGTTTTTTCCTTCTCTGTAAAAAATAGAATTTCGGGAGTAGAGTAAGCGAGCGAATCTATTCAGGGTGAATAGAAGGGGCTCAGTAGAATTGAAACGACTGAATGGGTGGAGTAAGTCGGAATCAATTACTTCTGATAGAATTTCTATGCCTATCCCTTTTATTTTTTCTCCTATGGGAGTAGATTAATTGCATAACCAATTTCTCTTTTCTTTTTAAGTACTAAATTTCTAGTAGCTAGTTATCACTGCACTAACCTATTAACTGGCTCATGGGAAAAAAGGGAAATTTTTTGGTTCTATGCATGAGGGAATTTTTGGTGGATCAAAAAAGGGATTAGAGCATGTTGGTGGAATCTTGGGAATTTCAATTGGCTAATTGAAGGGATTCCGAAGTAGTAAATGGTGGTATATGGATGCATGGGGCTACTTTTAAATTGATGGTATTTAGAGTAAACTGGTGGATGGAATTGGGAGGGTCAATTGGGTATAATTGACTCTGATTCCATTAGTAATATTTTCCGAGGGAAACTAATTGGGAATCTTTTTTCTTTTCATTTTTATGGACGATATTGGTAAAAAAGATATTCTGAATTTGGATGATATAATACCTAATTAGTGAAACAAACGATTAAAGATTAAAGTGCTTTATTCGCCTGATTATATAATATCTCAGTATTACTCATAAATACGAATGTGTGACAAGAAAGGTCGAGACATGTTGACATGAAATTATTTAAAATACCCACTGATTAAGTCTCTAAATTGAGTATCAGAGTGATAGAGCTTATGACATTTCTATGCACAGTATCATTGCTAAAATCGTAAATTTGTGTTTAATTTGATTTTACAAGAGTTCTCCTAAGACCTTGTGTTATTCGTAGTTCGCTGCGAAAAAATATATTGATTTAATCTTTTGTATGGTGATATGGCCGTTAGTCTAAATTATCGAAACGTGTTGAAAATTTGAGAGAGAAAGGAAGGCCTGGAATAAGTTATCTACATGCTAACAATTTTAGGTTTACTTTTGTTTAGCAAATTGTCATTAGTCGAGTAGAGGAAACCTTTAAATGCTCTAGTTAAATGGTCTTATAAAATATTCGTACTAGAGAGACCTTTTCGATGTGAATACTTGCACGATCATAAAGTACTTATTAGTCAATGGTTCACGAGAGACCTTTTAGATGTAAATCGGAAGGTCAACAAGTAAAGACATCATATCGATAGAGAGACCATTTAGCTGCAAACTGTTTCGTAACTACTGCTCACAGGTATATCACAGTACAGCGAGAGACCTTTTAGTTGCGGAACAAGGTTATTAATTCAGCATACTATATCGATTCAAATTGTTGCTTGCGTATTATATACCAGCAGGAAAAAACCCTTTGCATGCGAAACAAACAAAAAGGCCAAACAGATAGATTATTCTCTTGTATCAAATTTGTTGACACATAAGTGAGCTGTGTTTATTACTAAACCGGATAGGTATTAGCAAGACGATATATCAGTAGTAGTGACATTCCTCTTATACCTTATCACGTAATTATTTTTAATTAATTACATGAGGTGACACTGCTTATAAAAAGAATTCACAGCTCCCAATAAACAACAACACCACACCATTACAAGTTTCTCATGCGAACGGAGTTTCTCCAAGATGAATTATGTCAAGTCTAAACTAAGATCGACTACGCTTCAACAGAGACTCAACTCCATAATGTTGCTTTCTGTTGAAAAGTCGATTTCAGTGAACATAGATATTGAAGATATCATTGAAGAATTTTAAGCTATGGTTCAACAGAAGAATGTCCTTATAAAAGCTCTTGTAATTGATGCCATTGCAAAAAAAGTACCCTTGTACACTTAAAAATTCTAATATTTCTTTGATAAATCCATATCTCACATACACGTGTATCCATGTATGAAGTTCCTTTAAATATGTACATAAAAGTTTTTATTGCGTACCATGTTAATATTTTATACTATGTCTTATCCCTTCACAGCCTGCACCCACATTACCAAAATCCTGGCGCCGCCTATGGTGACAGTTCACCAGACATTAAACTTTGAGAAGTCACGTTTGTGCTCACGAATGACGAGAGGATTTTTATTACCCCAAATGATGGTATTTTGTCGGTTCTGATGGCTACTAACGCGAAATATAGATTCATCACTAAATACTGTTTGGTCCTCAATATCCGGGTCGATACGTGCCATTTTTGCTAAATTCTGGCAGCACATACGTTTTTGATCGTCTGTCAAAGCCTGAATGGTTGGGATATGATACGAGCTCATTTCGATTCATTCATTCATTACTTGCTGCTCCAGAATTACAATGAATTCTATTTGGAAAAATATATATTGTTATTTTAGGTCTTGAAGTAAGCACATTTCGAGATCTTGTTTCCTTGTTTGGTTCTAAGTGACTGAAGTTTCTTATTTACTTCTCTTGCCCTGTAATGGAGGATCGTTTACTGCGTCGAGATTCATCTTGTTTACCAGGGTAGGTTCATACGTTGTATGAGGAAGCGCGTCATCATAGTTCCAGCCAATCAAGATGCCTGCTTTGATAGACCCAAATACTACGGGTGAGGGTAAAGTTCATTTTTCTATACTCCTTTGCCTCGAGGAAAACGGAGTTTCCTCAAGTGATGCTCAAGTGGACTACAAATCGTAGTTGATAACGAAAACGAGGTATTTATTCGAACCTTTTAATCGAAGCAAAGCTGTATTATACCATAATAGTAAAGAGAGAACATAGGAATGTACCCTGACGTATCGTTATACGAGCCAGGGTACATTATATAACTTAGTCGCATAACGTTACGACTAAACAATAACTGAAAATAGTAACATATGTTCACCATTATGTAGATGCATTAAATAAGTAATGTCATAGTGCGATGAAACACAAGTTCCAATTCATAAAACTATATTTCGGTCATGTTAACCTTCAGAGAATTATAGCATTAAAAAGCCTGCCATCTAAATTTCTTCTCTATAAATACTGAGCACAATGAAAACATCACATGATGTATGACAACCGGAAATAGAAATATCAGCGCTATACAAATACATTGTATGCGGTTATACAACAAGTAAAACATGTAAGTAGTCACATAAGATTACAAGTTTGTTAAGCAAACAATATACATTTAGTCAATAACGTAGAGTGTTTGATTAGATTAGGTTAGATATATATTATATTACATAAAACTCATACTATGACAACTCGCAAACAGCCCACCTTGTTTAAGTTACATTAGGTTAGAATACATTAGGTTGTTAGTTTTCGTTAGATTCTCAAAAGATTTGCTTTGTTAGATTGCAGTAGGTTAGTATCCAATTTGGGTTAACTATAGTAGTGACGCACCAATTTTTAGAAATTTACAGGAGGAATTGAGATAATTGTGTGATGTTTGAGAGTATTAGGGATGTAAATATTGATGTTGGTAACATTTGAAGTGAATAATGATTTAGTTTTAGTGTGTTTTGAAGATGTTTTAGGACCCACTGCATGTTGTGGCGCAAGGAATTATTTTGCGTAGAGTTACAGTTGTTGTCATGTGAAAGGCGGTAAGGCAGTGTTGAAATGGCGTGTCTTTGTAATGATTATGACATTTCTTGCGTTACTGTTATTGAATCGTATGGAAATGACGAGGGAAAGTGCATTTTAAAGGTTATTTAGCAGAGTATTTATGTAAAGAAAGGAAAAGGCCCCGAAACAATTGTACACGATGGAAATTGGGAGAGTTAACACGTCTGTGTGCTGAAGGTAAGTGTGAATATGTGTCAAAATATATTTTGTAAAGATACATGACCGCACCTAACTTTACCTAACCTCCACGTTCATATGTTCAGTAATTTAAGATAATTTACGAAAAAGGAAAATAAGGAATTATTAATAATAAATGTGAACATATAAAAATACATTTTGTAATGATACATGACCGCACCTAACTTTACCTAACCTCCACGTTCATATGGTCACTAATCTAAGATAATCTAAAAAAAGTGCAAGAAAACAATTGCGTAAACCGCTCGCCTCCCATGAACACGTAATGTGTGTGTTTTAAGTGATTTTGGTTTGGTTTTAGTGATTTTAAAATTGGCGCGTCACTACTATAGTAATGCCTCCAATTTTAGTATCCAATAAGTTAGTTTCCGATAGCTCACATTACGTACAGTTTGACATATAACATAGCATTTGATTTTATACAATGTAAACATGACTATAGTTTAGTTATCCAGCCCAAAGATCTAACCTATCCATATCAGCCCCAGTTGTTATATCTTGCTTATCTCTTATTTTTTTTTTAAATTCTTGTTCCTTCTATATCTTGTGATCATTTGACTGTTTGAGTTCGCAACACTTGTTCATTGCGTCAAGATGCCCGGATTCACTCTATATTTTTTATTGTATGTGTTGTTGTTATACATTTTCACTTAAGAACCACTAAAAACAACAAAAAAAATACCCCATTCAAGTTTTAACATAATTATGGCTCGGGCTGCGGTGGCTCAGTGGTAGAGCGCCCACCTCTGATGTCGGATCCTTGGTTCGATCGCCGCTCGTGGCAAATGGGCGTTGTTTAGGGTTCCCACCTCGTATTGAAAGTAAAAATTATGCGTCCTGTATGAGTAGTAAATTCACACACATATATTCAACAAAATAATTTTAACAAATAAACCATGGTGGATTCTTTTTCTAACTGTTCACTATGCAAACTGGGGAGCAGACAGTTCACATCCCCAAGCCTCAATGTGACAGCGTATAATACTTGTGCCTTCTGTTTGCTCTAGGTCTAGTGGATAACAGATATTAACGGCAACTGGCGCCAACGGTCTATTCCTTCAATAATTTCATGGTCTGTCCCTCTGCGCCATCTGTCTGCCCCCACCCTATTGTGCATAAATAAGGTGAAGGATTAGATGCACTGCTCGTACTTTGTGCTTATTTCTATTATTTATATTAGTATTGTAGGCTCGTAGCACTCTTATGCCCGGTTTCACCAACATTCCTTAAATGTTAAGGAATCCTTAAGTCAATTTAACGCCTCCTTAGCGTCCTACAGTGTTTCACCAACCTCCCTCAAAGTTAACGATTCCTCAAACTCTTCCTTAATTTAAGGATGTGATTTGCCTCCCTTAAGTGTTTAACGCGCCCTTAAAGTGAGAAAGAATATGGCGAACTACTATGAATATTTTGACACATACATATTTTATATTGAGCATTTAATAAGCGTCAGACTGGAAAGAATAATTCTGAACAGACCAAACTCTTTACAAATGTTTCATGAATCAGAATTCCAACAACAATACTGACTCAGGAAAAGTGTTGTGTACAAAGTGTTAAAATGAATTTAGCATTATTTGAATTTGTATTTTATACATTTCCTTCAGGCATCTAAGGTTCCGGCTGGATAGGGGAGGGAAAAGGATCCGGTAAGGTGTCGGCCAGGACCTAAGTTGACGATACAATTCCGGAAATTGCCTGGTGTGACTGCGGAGGAAATTACCTGAAAAACCCCAAGTCATGATGGCCGCCCGCTGGGATTGAACACACGACTTCCCAAATGTTAAGCCAATGCTCTACGATCATTTTGTAGAATTATTTGAATTCGCAATAGATAGAAACCATCTACTAAGACAAACTGCACTGCTTTTAATTACTCTGCACTTTAATGTCTCTAGAACAGTAATGGAAAAATGTACAGCGGGTAAGTAGCATTTTTCTATGGGCCAGACGGTCAGCTTTACTTAAGCCGTAAGATATACGTATAAGGGACTGCAAGTGACAGGCTTAGACAATATTTACCTATTTAGTCCATAAATATAGATTAAATAAAAACTCAATGCTATATTCCTCTAATACGTTTTTAGTGACTCTACATTTTGGAATTCAGATAGTTATGGATAGCGCGCCCAAGGTTACAATGTTTATGTGCACTGTAGGGTGTCATTTGGCACTAAAAGAGGTAGGGGAAATTTATAGAATAATATTTGTTCGATGTTATTTTATGCGTATCAGTATCTCTTAAACAAAGGAGCTACAGGCGGGGTATGGGGAGCTGAATCCCCCAAAATCTACCTAAGCCCCCAGTTTTATCAGTAATCTTTAGTTTATAATGAACTCCCGACTTTTTCAAATGAAATATTGTAGCCCCGTTCCCTTATGCATATTTTATACTAGGGCCGTGGTTGCTCATAACTCAATGATTAATATATAAATAAAAGTAGGTCACTTACACAGTAATGACAAGCCATGAAAACTAATCCTTGAATATTTTGTGTATTTTGGGTTAGGCTGGAAGTAGACGATCGACTTTAACTGTTTGCTCTCGTGTCTAGCTTCAGAATTTGATCGAGCACTCTAGTATCGTTAAGTATGAGCGTTCTGGACAGCACTGATATGCAGTTATGCAGTCTTGAATAAAGTTTCCGTAAAATAAAACTTCTTAGTCGAACATTGTTACATGCAATATGCGCCTACATGGTCTGTGAAAAAGATTTTCCCCACCCTGAAAGAAAGACGGTAAGTGAGGTATCAGGGAAAACACTGAAAGATACCAGGGAATTTCCCCCTCTCCTGTAAATAACGCTCTGTGGACCTGTGTATTGTCAAATGCCAAACGATTTGTAATATTCGCTCCTAATTGCTCTATTTATTCCCTGCTGTTCTTGGTACTATTAATTTCACACATAAACCGATGCAGATTCTGGAGTCGTGTGGATGAAAGGTCAGAAACATAAAGAAATATCACAGATAATATGCGACTCACAGCTTTTAATTCGTGATACTGTTGTGCACTGCCCAGGTCGCGTCCACAATAGCAGTTTTGTAAAACCAAACTTAAATTGCTAATTCCCTATTTTGTGTTGCCCATATTTTATATTTGGGAAGGAGCTCCACAATCACAGATCTTTTTTGCAGTTAAACAAATAGCAGATCTTTTCTGCTAGAGTTCTTGCATTTCAATAAAGCAAGCGTAACGTACGTATCTCAACAGAAAAGTCTTACGAAAGACCAATAAGAACCAATACAAAAGCGAATTGCGAATTAACATCTCATGAAGTTTTCACACAAGTTATTAAACTGCATAATTTCAATCTGCTTGGAAGAATAATGAGAAAATGGTTTTGAATTCTTTCATATTAGATTTTTTGCTTTTCTTCATTCCTCATACATAAAAGGGGAAATCGCCAATGCCAAGAGATACATTAGTAGACAACAAAATGACCGTGGTGAATGTAATACATCCAAAATAAACTGTAAAAGATAGGATAAAATGAATGTTTATGGACGGTAACAGCACTAACAAAAATAAGCTATGTTTATTGATACCTTGCAATGATTCCGCCAACCCCATCGTGGGGGGTTTACCCCACAAAGTCTCGACAACACCCCCCACCAACTTTATTTTTTTTTTTTTTGCTGTGAAAAATCGATAGAAACCGTACAAAACTTCACTTATACCCTCCCAATTTTGACTTTACAACCCCCAAACTGAAAATCCTGGCAGAAACCCTGTCTTGCATCAAATAAATTCAAGCGTTAATTCTTAGGTGCTCTCTTCTCCTCGCTTCCCATATTCTCAGAGGCTTACTATGAATAAGTTTAATATCTATTTTGCTCTAAAGGATAAATCTAGCAACTCATTAACTTAAGAAAATTAGTCCAATACGTTATTTTGCGTCAGCTTGTTATTTAGCTTAAAAATTGTAAACAATTATGTAATATATACAGCTGTACAGTCATTTTAACAAGATAAAATTTTAATTTTTATCGCAAGTTATCATTACTTTGAAGTCGAACATTTGCAGGTAGAGACTTTTGCACTGAATTTAAGTTCTAAACTGTGCTGTCATCTAGCGAACATCGTAGTAATAAACAGAATCTGACCTGCTGTAAAAGTTTCAATTTTGAGATAATTTATTTAAATGGACCAATTGTAGACATAACATTCTGTAAATTGGTCCTGCAACCACTCTTCTTTACTGCTAAATCAACATTCATAACCAAGATGCAGTATATTTCGATAAACAAATAAATTAAATCACGATGTGAATGAGATTAGTACAAACACGCTAACGACTCGTTTGTTAAGGGACCCTTAAATCATTGCTTTAAATGTTGGTGCAATGACAATAACTTAAGGGATACTTATATTCTTATGTAGGCGTTAACTAACGCGCCCTTACCCCGAATTTAAGGAAGGTTGGTGAAACCGGGCATTAGAGTTATGAGAAATTAAGAAAGAACTGGTTTAGTAAGAAATGTATTATTATGTGATTTACCAGAGCACATTTAATTTATGAGTTATGTTTTTTTTCATTTTGTACTCCTGTAAAATTTCCGTACTGGTCACCGTTTTTGGCAAGTGTAAAAAAACTATTTTCGTCGCCGCCATTGTTTCAAAATAGTGGCTCGTTCCCATGTTTGTTATTCAACGCATTTTCTGCGTAGAGTAGCGAAAAACCGTCTTTATTGCAGTTTTTGACCCTAAATCGAATTTTTTCTGGACTGTTTTCAAATAACGTAAACATTATTAGAGGATATATTATTATACGCACAGTCCGGAACAATGACCTCTATTTAAAGGCGATACTGCACTGACTGCTGCGATTGAAAATTGCGTGAATATATGATACCAGGGAGCGTTAGAACACTTAATCTCCTTTGTCCACTTCCAGTCTAAACCAATATGCACCATATTAACTTAGTATTTTGTACACTTGATATCACTGTGCGGCTCGATTTTTTAAATTTATGTCCTTTTCCTTGCAAAAAAAAAGGACGTAAATACTAGTTACAGTATTTTCCATTATATGCAGAGTAGGGTATACTATTGTATGGATAATTCAGGAATTGAGGCGTATGCGCGAACAAAAGGCACATAGACTTTTTTCGCGCATAAGCCTCAAAAACTTCTAACATCGCGATTAATATCAAGGAAATTGAAATTAAAAATATACAGAACGTTTATTCTGCCGGTAATACTTTACGGTTGCGAAAGTTGGAGTACGACCCTAGCAGATGAACATAAATTACGTGTATTTGAAAATAAGGTTTTGAGAAAGTTATATGGGCCGAAACGGGACGAGATGACTAGAGAGTGGAGGAGACTGCATAATGAAGAATTCCACGGACTGTACGATTCACCAGATGTTGTAAAAATAATGAAATCGAGACGACTAAGGTGGGCAGGGCATGTAGCTCGGATGGGGGAAAAACGAAGATTATATTCTATCCTGGTTGGAAGGCCCGATGGAAAGAGGCCATTGGTAAGACCGAGACGTCGTTGGGAGGACAATATTAGATGAGATCTTCGAGAAGTAGGTGTTCGTGATGAAAACTGGCTTGATACTGCCCAGGATAGAATCCAATGGCGAACGTTTGTTACTGCGGCGATGAACTTGCGAGTTCCATAAGCCATAGAGTTAGTTAGTTAGTTAGTTAATAAGCCTCAATTAAGACTTAAGTAAAAGAAACGAGCTACACAGCGATAAGAAGCATATAAAACTGAGTTAGAACTGAAAATTTGTTCCACATTGGATTAGACTGGAAGTGGACAAACGAGTTTAATAATCGCTCTGGCGTCTATCTTTCAACACGGAGCAATCGCTCCAGTATCGTTACGTAGAGCTCGATGGTCTGAACCTGCATAACACAAGAATCATGAATAGTTCTTCGAGTGACGGTCACAAACGAGTCTGTTAGCAGCACTCATATACGTATATAGCTACAGCTAATATCGGATCTAGCGAACTATAAGCCCGATTTTGATGCTTAAACTTGCGTTTGAAAGCTCATTGCCATACTAAGTTACAGAAAAAAAATAGATCGGTAAGACCTCCCTGGAACCCCCTAGGGTGGATCGAAAAAAATAATTCAAAATTTCAGTTTTCTGATAGCACTGACCGCAGACCATATAGGTGGCTCAAACTTACGGAATAGTAATCTACGCTTCAATACCATTCAAACGGTGTATCACACGTCAAAATCGGTGAAGAGGTTCAAAAGTTATGACTTTTTTAGCCGATTCACAGAATTTGTAGAAATGATCGAAAAAATTGTCTGTCATTCTGTCTGTAATTTTATTTTAGCCCCAAGTGGTTGATACCTGGGGGTTTGGGGGGTCAATTGGGGACCCCAACAAGTTGAGGGTAAAAATGCTTAATTTTTAATAGGAGTTACTGTTTTCGAGATACGAAACCTACCATGGTCTAAAATCGACCATTTCTATGAAGAATATGCACTTTTTTCTAACAGGTAGCCTTACAAAATAAGTGATATCAGTATAAAAAACCCTTCGGGGTAAATGGAAGAGTGACGCAAGAATTTTACTCATTGAATTGATATCTATTTTTTGAGTGATTTTCTTTGTGTCACTATGGTGGAAGTGTTTCCTTTATAATATAATTAAGAGAATTAGTGTCCTCCTTTCCGCCATAGTGACACAAGACAAGTCACTCGCAAAATGAATATTACTTCTTTTGTGAATAGAATTCTTGCGTCACTCCTCCTTTTACCCCCGAGAAGGTTTTTTTTGTACTGATTAAGACAAATCGAAAACACGACTCTCTCGAGCATGCAAATTAACAGCTCAGGGATTGGGACAATTTGTTAACAGCACTTTCGCGTATGCCCATTGCTAACGGGAGGCTGCACCCCCTCCCCCGTGGCTCACGCCGCTCATCTCCCTTCGGACGCACCGTGCCCAGCCCTAGTTCATTTATATACATTCTAGCTTTAAGTAGCCCAATCAGTGTGCTGAACTGATGACGTAGCTCCTTGTTAATTGGCAGCGGCGAGAAAGTCCTGTGAAAACTTAAAATAAGCACAAGAAACTGAGTTAAAACTTAAAATTAGGTTCATATCGGATTAGACTGGAAGTGGATGATCGAGGTTAAATATTTGCTCTTGCGTCTATCTTTCGATGCTAGACGATCACTCCAGTATCGTTCCGTAGAACTCGATGAAACACCATACCATTCAAGGTATAAATTTATTGACGTTTTTATTTTACATAAAAAGGAGTCATAAACGACACTTCATAGTAAAAAAAAAAAATCTTGCATTATCTTATCAATAGCTATTTTAATGCAGAACTTGTATAAAGTTTAGGTTGAAATTCTAACGATAGGAACGTGAGCTGTTGCTTTAATAGCTTTAACGAAACTGCTGGAATACTCACTTGAATAATATAGCTATGAATTGTGAAGTTACAACTGCTGCAGAAATATTGACCATCGTACAAGAAAGAAAAAAGGGAAAATAAAATCAAAATAGAGCCCTTTTCCTGAGGAATCATAGAGGTTGTGATTTTTGAACAATTTACAGTAGAGAACGAATTGCATCTTACGATGGCTATACGAATAAACTTCAACTGGAAAGGACTAAGGAATTTTCTTGTAAAAAAAAGTAGATAACAGCGAGATTTGCACCAAGTTAATCTAATGTCCAGTGAGCTCTAATTTATAATTCTGGAGTGCTCGATAACATCACAAATCAAGATAGTATCTGAAGCCTAGGGTTGCCATGTCTTACGGTTTCCCCGTAAGATTTACGATTCCTAAACAGAAGAATTATCGTGCGTAAGAGAAAGAGGGTAAGTCTTAAAGGGAACTCCAAGGAAACGTAAATCTTATAGAAAAAACGTGAGACATGGCAACCCTACTGAAGTAATTCACGAAAAAGAGAACCGTTGAATTCATCTATGCACTTGACTTGTAGTTTAATCCAAAAGGGACTAAACTTCCATTTCTAATTCGGTTCTTTACGCTTGTTGTCACTGGTTGGTCTGTTTTTTTTTAAATTTGTTTGAAATCTCACAAATAACTTGGATATTATTTACAAGATGTGCTCATACATTCACAGTCCCATACTTGTATACCTCAAGAATTAGGACCCGAATTAAAAATGAGGCCACAGCGACGAGAAACGTAAAAAAATGTTGGAACTGAAAATTTGACCAATTTAGGATTGAACCGAAAGTGGACGAACAAGGGTAAATACATCGGGCTTTAGATACTAAACAAACAATCCAGCCAACATTGTCAAGTAGAGCTCTATGAATAAATCACAAAACAGACTTTGCATTACACAGAGAGAGATTAATTTGAATGTCGAGTTCGGGTGGTAGTGATAATTTAATTGGAATATTAAATTACAGTATAGAACACGTGCATACCCATTCGTTTCAACTTTCTATGCGTTTTAGCATAGACCGTAGAGTTAGAAATAGAATAGAGATAGCGGGAGGCTGTTTTCTGTGCGAGGGGAGTGAAGCCAAGAGACGGAAGGGAGAGGTACTTCTACCACATTGACTGGCCCTATATTTAGAGGCCCTCTATACCGAGTATTGCCTTCTCATTCTTTCTTAAGGGAAAAGAAAGTTGCTCTCATTGTTAGAGAAGACGGCACAACACATCTGAGACATTTTGAAGCATTTTACAATTGTCAATTCTCTGCGGAACAGCTATCTTTCCGAACAACGATAGCCATTTTGGAAGTTTCATCAGACATACGCGTTGTTAATTAATAACTTTCTTTTTGCACAAGAAAGGATGAGAAGGCAATATTCGGTATAGGGGTTTTTTAAATATGTGTTTTTGAAAAGAGTATTTTATACTTTTTAAATTACCAGTTAGCCACTACACACAAGGCTACATGTTCTAAACCAAGATTCAATTCACAAACGAAAGCGCGGAGAACAGAAGCTCACTCTGGAGCTTTTGTTTATTTTAAGGTCTTTAGTCAACTTCGGCTCAGGCCGAATAGATGATGATGGGATAATTAATATAATTAAGAAAGTCGGAGGAAACGAGAGAACCCCGAGAAAACCCACGCACATGGTCGGTGTTTGTCCACCACAAAAACAACGTGGCACGAGCCGAGATTGAACAGTGTACCCTGCGCACCAAAGGTGAGCACACTAGAAACAGTTAATTAATTTCCCAGTCCCTGAATTAGTATATGAAAGTCATTAGACTTCTTTGCATTTTGGTGAGTTTCACCCATTAATCTCTATCTAAAAGCGATACTGGACTGATCGATGTCATTGAAATTTAATGAAAATATGAAGCCGGGGAGTGGAGGGGACATTTAACCTCGATTGTCCACTTCCAGTCTAAACCAATATTGATAAAAAATTTAGTTCTAAGTTTTTTCAAACGCTTTAAAAAAAACAAAAGAACAACGAAAACGTCAAGCACAAAACGCTGAGTTTGATGTTAAAATTTGGTCCATATTGGTTCAGACAAACTGGACGATCGAGGTTTATAATATTTATTGAGGTGTCTATCTTTTGACACTAACCGATCACGCCAGTATCGGTAGGGAGAGCGCAATAGTTTCATCAATTTTCCTTAAGAAATAAATCGTTAAATAACGATAAAACTTGTGAAATACATTTAATTTTTTAACTAGCGATTCTGCAAATTCTTAACGAATATCGATGAAACCTACCGTATCTGTAAGGGTTGATTTTCTTGGAAGCGTGCGTTGCTTACGATTTCGTTGAGTAGCTAATTAAAACACGCATTTTATTGCGTGTTCTACGTGTAACACGTATTTCAATTAGCTACTCACCCAAATCGCAAGCAAAATAAAAAAACAACAACACACGTTTGCAAGAAAATCAGCTCTGTATATTACGTTTCAAGACAAATACTTCCAATTTCTTTCAGACCTGTTTTTCTACGTATTGGGACACTGAAACTACGCAATGCTAATGTGAGTGGTTTGCCTTTGGTCAGAGCATAGCAATTTGGTTTTCTAGTTCAATAACATTATCAAATGAGACGGAAGCTAAGTTGAAGTCTTTTCTTTCCCTTCTAGCTGTCCAGAGAAACAGTTCTGACTTTTCTCTCGCTTTCATCCTCCATTAGCTAAATTGAAATTTGGGAGTTCTGGCTCTCTGGCTTTTTAGAAAGATCCCTTGATTTCCAGGATTGCAAAAGATTTGTCTCTGCGAATCCCTTGAAAAGCTTCCCATTAGCAAAGAGATTGACTTAAATTACATTATAAAGCAGATGGTGAACAGGAACAAGTTAATCTAATTGATAATGTGAAAGATTTCCAAGAACTTCACCGGAACAAACTCGATGGAAACCTTTGAATTATAGTAATGGAATATGAAACGCATGTCTTCTTCGTCAAGTTAAACGGATCTTAGTTCTTAGAATATAACTCTCAGTAGGGTTCCTGGTGCTGATTAATACATTAATTTTGAAGTTTTGTTAATGTACTTAAAATGGGTGATAAAGACTTTCAAGTGAGAAGCATTCTCTCTTCCTCTATCACCCCTATCTCTCTCTCTCTCTCTCCGTCTGTCTGTCTGTCTATCTTCTGAGGGAACAGAAAGATAATTACGGACATTATTCTGCGTAGAAATTCGTGAGTCTTGTGCCCGGTACAAGGTTGATACACAAAAGATGCTGGGGATGAGATAACGAGGTGTCTTTTCCCCTTTAAGGGATGTAAATATTGAAAAAAAAAATGAAAAGAGGTCGAGCAACCAAGCTGGACAATTGCAGATCGACTGACCCACAGTTTTTATAAGATCTCGAAAAGCTTTCTGACTTATTAATAGTTTGCAACACTGTGGTGTGCTGCTTATCAGCACTAGAAGATGTCGAATACCCAATAACCCAACGTAGTGTCGTTTGAAAATGTTAACGTTGCACCCGGTTGGCAACACTGACAAAACGGTGACGACGTGTTTTCATCTCTGATCTTCACCACGTTGATAGAAACAAATTTCCGCAAGCGAAATATTCATTCAATGCATCGTTCCTGTCTTCTTGAGAATTATTCATTTCTTTCCATTGTTAGGCGTCCATTTTGGGCTTCAAGTTAGAAATGCTGTGTCACTGAAACGAGGCGGATTTTAACCCTCTTCATACAACGTTTTCTTACTTGTTTTGATGCCAGGAATCACCTCCCGAATGTAACGTCCTTTGTTCTAAATAGGTAAAGGTAAATGCCCCTCGATATATGCATTATTTAACTTCTGTGAATTTCCAGGATTAACCCCCGCTAGCTTCGCTCCCTCTTGTTCATCGCACCTTAAAGTTTGGTATTTTCCATATGTCACCATGCTCTATCAAATTATTTTGCTTGATTCGGATTTCAGCGGCAACTTATCTTAACCTTCCCTTGTCAGTTTGTTCAGACTAATATGAAAGTGAACGATCCCTGCTCTTCCAGCAACCCTGCACACAGCACGGATGAATGGGTTGCATAACATATAGGCGTTTTAAGTCGTGATTAAAAAAAATCAAGACTGGCTTTTTCGGAGGTAGAATGTTCGCCTTGTAATCGGGTTTTCGTGAATTTGAAACACGGAGACAATAATCATGACAGATGTTTCCTTTAGTAAAATAGTCGAGTGATATCATGAGGACAAAGTCCTTAACATAATTCAGGTTTCTTAAAAAAAAAGAAAAAGAAACACACACACGCTCTGGGTGTACATCAGCGGGGTGCGTTTGCATCTCTCCGGGGACATAAAACTAGGTTTCTTATATTGTTTCTAGTTCTTGAGAAGTTTACCGGGAGTATTTCTCGTGCTTTGGGGATAATACCCCTGAAATAAACTCTTCTTTATCTGTTGGAGATTGAAGAATAGCTTAGTAGTCATAACTTAAATTCAATTGTATTTATACAATTCCCTGATATAGCTGAGGAAAAACATCGAAGACCTTGTAGAGACTGAATGACTCCAAGATACGATGCTAGTACCTCCAGATTGAGGCGGAAGAATAAGTGTGATAAACCAGCATTATCAAATATTTACAAGAGGGCACTAGCAGTATTAACTACTGGCAATTTTGACACTTCCCTAGCACCACAGAATATCGCGCAATATCGATCAAGGTTACTCGGTATTGGGTCGATATTGACCCGTATCCTGTGCTGCGAGAATTGAAAATATTAAATGTTCCTTGAAATTTAAAATAATGAACTGATTTTACCTGCATTCTGGTTGTTGCAAAATTTGGAAGAGAGAAAATATGAGAAAAAGAACAATGTAGGGAAATCAGGATTGGCAGGTTTTCTTAATTTGTTTGTTTGCTTTAGTATAACTAATTTGTGTGTTGTTAACTAACACAGTTTTAAGGTTGTATAATTAATAGTCAATGATAACAATTAGCAATTTGTGCAAATGACAACCACTTTTATTGCACAAAGCTGGGGAAAGGCAGTGACAAGTTATTTAATAATTTTCCCTTTTCATGTTTTGTGTTATTATAATTTTGAATTTAATTTTTAAGGCCTTTACGCAACTGTGGCTGAGGCCGGCTGTTATTTAAGATTCAAATAAATATGTAAACGATTCGAAGGAACCTACCCAATGCTTATTTATTACATGTCATTGAAACTGAGATTAGCTATACAGGAGTAAAATATTTCTGTTGTATCTCATTCATCTTATCATTTACGATATATAGGTACACCGTTCCCTCCAACTATCCTGGGCATCGTATAGTGACAAATTTGTAGACCGTTTACTGAAAGTTCTTGGTTTGAGCCCAGCGGCCGTTCATCCTGTGTTTTTCTCAGAGGGTTTCTCCAGTCACACCAGGTAAATACCGGGATGATATCTTAGAACTAATTCTTGGACTACTCCGTTCCCATATTTTCTCTCTCCCGCCCTACTCCTGCATAAATTGAAATGTCTGGTTTACTTCAACACCTTCCTTGAGCACATGAAACTGTGATATGTTAGTGGAAATCTTCTGAGCTTCATGATAATGTTCCAGTACAGAGTTAATATTTATCGATTTACCTAAGATTTCTCTCCAAATCAGGTTTTCAAAGCTTCTCCTATGTCATCTACACCATGCTAGGCTCCTCTACCATGCTAGGCTGTAAATGTATTCTATTCAACATGAAGACATTTCCATTCAATTTCGAAATAATAACGGCATTCCATTCACTGTTTAACAGTAACACAATTTGGATTAGCACATTTACTCCTCAAATTGTGATACAGAAACTTAAATATGTTTTTTTAGTTGTTACTTATTTAACAAAACCCAACTCTCATATTACCAGTGTTATTTTTAACCTCCTCAGAAGTTGTCTAGATTTTTCTACATTATCTGTATGTATTACTAGCTATAAATTGAAATCATATCGACTTTAAAGTGGAATCAATTTCAAATAGTTTACGTTAGATATACAGTACTTAACAAGTAGACCTCACCACTTCGCCGTTGCGTTAGCAAAATAAAACAACTACACGGAAAGAAATAAAAGGTTACTAGCAACCCAAAAATGGGTTAATGCAACAGAGTGAGTTGGTAAATATAGAGCCTAATAAGTACAAGGTTACAGCAACCCAGCTTAAAAGGTTAGATCCAGTGGGTTGGTGTAACCCTCCACGTAGGTTATTTTGAAGGGTTGTGATAAACAACTGTACTCAGTTACTTTAACCCACCCCAAAGAAAATTTGTAAAAAAAAAAAGTAGTAAAATCGTCTGAAAGCAAGTTACTGTTATTATTTACACTACATATAGCTTATTATAGCTATCTTTGTAAAAAAAAAATGTGCGCCAGGTTGGGATCGAACCATTGACCTCATCCGTAGCAGTCCGAAGTGCTACCAACTACTCCACCGATCATCTGAAGTTCATGGTCGATAATGCATCTATTTCCCAAGTTACACTACTGTGATATTCATCATACGAATCTCAATGTTTCATATTATACTTTGTCATTAACAGAATATTAATAATAATTTATATAACACTACATTCCTAGATTTAGGGTTGCTAGGTTACCTCCTAAGTTTCACGTTAACGTTTTGGCGTTGGCACAAAGCTTCCATGTGGAAGCCCCTCAGTTCAATGACCGCCATCTCGTATACACGAGACTCGGTTCAGCTAACCCTCATTAAGGTTAAAAAATAACTAATTCTCAGAAGGTTAAATTTACTTGCACATTAAACGGTTAGCATAACCGAGCAGTGGGCCAATCATGTTGTTTAAATTAACCGTGTTGTTTGTTTATTCCTTCTTGTACCAAACGTATAGGTAACTTGCTACCCACGAATGGGTTGTTTTTATCCTGATTTCTGTTAACCTTTTTCAATGGGTTACCACTTACCTACGGAATTAGGTACTTTCATGTCTCGAAAGGGTTGTGATAAATAACCAGTAGGTTATGTGCAACCCTTTTGGTCATTAACCTAGCAAAATCTTGACTTAGTTAAAACTAATTTCTTTCCGTGTACTGTCATAAAGTAGGGATGAATATAAGGTGTTGACAAAAGTTTTAGCTGCTAATGAGCACTAGAAACATGAGAAAACTAAATGGAAACATGAATGTGGGAAAGCCATGCACAATATAATTTGAGTTCCAAGACCGATTCTTTTCGAAATAGATGAGGGGGACAATAGTTTTGACTTCAACTATGTAAATCGGGTTAGGAGAGCTTAGGAGAGTTTTCATGGCACTTCCGGATCATGACCGCAATCTTGAAATCCTCCATATTGGATCCACGTCATTTTTTTTAAATGGAAAGAGGGTCGTGTGAAGTATCAAGCAACAACGATTTTTTCCGAGCAATATCATACAGTAATTAGTTTGTACATATCTAGAACGGTTTACAACTTACAGTACTTTGAATGTTGACAAGTTTTCTGTTTGTAGAAGATAACAGATAACTACAGTGGTAATGAACATAGCTCCACAGATAGCATTCTTACGGGACAAAATTACGGTAATGCGAGAAATGTCATCCCTTAGCACTCGTAAAATGGTTCTGACCTCGCCACTGATGATCTATGCTCGTTGCGACTGTAGTTATCCGTTATCTGCTACAATCAGCGAATTTGTCAACATTGAAAGTACTGTAAGTTATAAACCGTTCTAGATATACACAAACTAATTAGTGTATAATATTGCTCAGAAAAATTCATTGTTGTTTGATACCTCACATGTTCCTCTTTCCATTGAAAAAAAATTCACGTCGTTCCAATGTGGCGGATTTCAAGATGGCGGTCATGATCCGGAAGTGCCATAAAACTCTCCTATACTCTCCTAACCCGATTTACATAGTTGAAGTCAGAACTATTGTCCCCACATCTATTTCTAAAAGAATCGGTCTTGGAACTATCAATTTATGTTGTACATGTCTTTCCCACATTCACGTTTCCATTTAGTTTTCTAATATTTCTAGTGCTTATTAGCAGCTAAAACTTTTGTCAACATCTTATATTCATCTCTACTTTATGACAGCCGTACCTGAAATAATTGGAGATCACCAATGTGGATTTAGAAGAAATAGATCCACGTTGGACCAGAGTTTCGTCTTGAGACAAATTTTGGAGAAGAAATGGGAATACAATGAGACGGTTCATCAGCTATTAATTGATTATAAGAAAGCGTATGATTCTATCAAAAGGGAAAAGTTATTCAGTATCCTGATACGATTTGGAATTCCGAAAAAAATTGGTTCATCTAGTGAAGATGTGTCTCAGCGACCCCATAAGCAGGGCACGGATAGGTAATAAATAATATGTCAGATAGTTTCAAGATTCGCAACGGATTGAAACACGGCGATGCCTTGTCATCACTACTGTTTAACTTTGCGTTAGAATATGCGATTTAAAATATTAAAGGGGACAAAAAGGGACTATCATTGAATGGTTTGAATCAACTGTTTGTATACACGGATGATGTGGATTTAATAGGGGACGATATAGATGCACTACAAAGCAACACTGATGTCTTAGTAGAAGCTTGCGATGAGATAGGTCTACAGGTAAACATAGATAAAACAAAATACAAGATAACAAGCCGAAGCACAGGAAATGAAGGAAATTAAAACATAAGAATCACGGATCAGGTCGTAGAGAAAGTAAACAGATTTAAATACTTGGAAGCATAAGTAACAAGCAAAAATAAGGTCACGGAAGAAATGAAAAGTCGTTTAGTATCGTGCAACGCATGTTTCTATTCAGTCGAAAAACTTCTAACATCGCGATTAATATAAAAAAAAGTTGAAATTGAAAATATACAGAATGGTTATTCTACCGGTAATACTTTACGGATGCGAAAGTTGGAGTACCCTATCAGATGAACATAAATTACGTGTGTTTGAAAATAAGGTTTTGAGAAAGATATATGGGCCGAATCGGGACGAGATGACTGGAGAGTGGTGGAGACTGCATAATGAAGAACTCCACGGACTGTACGATTCACCAATATTGTAAAAATAATGAAATCGCGACGACTAAGGTGGGCAGGCCATGTAGCTCGGATGGAGGAAGGGGAAAAACGAAGATTCTATCCTGGTTTAAAGGCCGGATTGAAGGAGACCATTGGGAAGACTGAGACGTCGTTGGGAGATATTAGAAGAGATCTTCGAGAAGTAGGTGTTCGTGATGAAAACTGGCTTGATATTGCCCAGGATAGAATCCAATAGTGAACGTTTGTTACTGCGGCGATAAACTTGCGAGTTTCATAAGCCATAGAGTTAGTTAGAGAGTATTCTTCTCGAGCAGGAAGTCTGGGTTTATTTCACACGCAGTACATTTTTTTATTCAAGAAACGTTCTTCAGTACTGATATTAATTACTGATAAATTTTCCCTTCTACTTTTCAAGCAAGTTCAACATTTAACTCGCTTCACTGATATTTAATGTCGAGAAAGCGTTATCAAGAAGAGGCGGTTTAGAGGTCAGTTATGATCATTTTATTGTCAACTTTTTCTTTTTAACAAGACCCTTAACAATGTAGAAAACAACTAACCAGTATACTTCTTGGCCCTACTGATTCTCTAACGTTTAGAGAACTAATAGGTGTACTACACGTGACGTCATTGACAACCAAGAATATTAAAATTAGATAAACCAAAATTAAAAAATAAATGAAGTCGAACGTAATATCACCACACTGCCATCTTGATATGCGCAGATAAAATTTATGATAGTAATAAGGTCTCACGTACAATAAACAAAGAAACTTTTACCAAGTGAAAGTAATCAGCTTGTAAAACTGAGGTTTTACTCTTTTACAAGTAGCTTAATTAATATTATATTTTAAACCAAATTAACATATTATTATTTAAATTGTATGTAAAGACCAATCTCCTAAATTCTGGCTTTGCGCACAAAGATAGCGGAATGATGTTACGTTCGGATTAAGATTTTTTGCCTATCTTATAATTTTAACATTCGTGGTTAAGTCAGTGACGTCATGTATGATACAACTTATTAGTTATATATGATACAACTTGTTGATGCTCAACTCGACTGGAAATTCAGAATAATGTTCGCATCATAGAGTTAGGAATAAAGAGAGTTTTCATGACGTCACATGAAACCAAATCTACGGTTCAGCGGTAGTCATATTATGTGCCCCTAGTAGAGTTCCTTTATATCGTGTCAGGCGGTGACCTGTTTGAAACGCACATTTCTGTCTTGTGATTACAATGTCGTGCACAACACACCTGGGACATTTTCAAGCAATTGAGAATTGTCCATCCTTTGCGAAACTCAATCTTTTCGAACAACGATAGTTATTTTGCAGGTCTCATTTGACATGCGCTCTTCTCATTAATAACTTTCTTTTCCCAACTCGCTATAGAGGGCCTCTAAAAATTGGGCCAGTCAATGTGGTTCAAATGCTTCGTCCCTTGGCTTCACTCCTCTCGCCCAGAAAACAGCCTTATGCTACCTCTATTATATTCCTAACTCTATGGTTCCAACCAATATTTATAGAACTAACTATAGGTTGTGTCAGACATCACGTCATTGACTTAATAATGGATATTAGAATTAGATGATATACAGAAACTGAGGAACCTGAATCCGAGCATAACAACGCTAGCTGCACAACCAGAATTTAGAAGATTGGATTATACACACAATTTAAAGATTAATATGATAATTTGGTTAAATATATATTTCTAATTATGAAACAAAAAAGGAGTTTACTAGCTGATCACTTTCATTTTAAGTCTTTATCGTTTCTTTAATTCTAATTGTGGATAACAATATGGCAGACTGTCGCTGTTACGTTTAGATTCAGATTTTTCCATTTTGGTCTAGCATTTAACTCTAACATCCTTGGTTAAGTCAATGAGGTCACGTCTGTCACAACCTATATTTAGTTCTATCACCGTTCCCTAAGATTTTTAACAAATCATTTTTTGGCGTATTATAACCATGAATTTAGATACTGGGGATGGATCGACTGGCACAATACAATTCAGCTGGGTCAACTTGACGCCGGTTTTCGATTAATCTTGTCTGGTGACTTGGGATTTACTTGCGATTTATTGGTTGGCCTATCTGGGTGTGTGGAAGGAAAGAATGGATGAAGATCTAGCTAAGGAAGAGAGGAGGAAGATTGGCAATTTTAAATAAAGTATTGTGCGGAACGTGATGTTCAGTTGTTTGTTGTTTACTCAATTTCACCTATTAGGTGATCATGGCTTGTTCTGGCTTCAATTTCGGGTCACTAGAGGTAGATCCGTCTCCCGTATCGAGATCCATGATTATAACTAATGAACATTTTTTGCACATATCACAGTTCATGTTAATATTGAAAAACATTTTCTGTCAGAATGCCCATGTAGGTTTCGTGTCTAGATATTTTTTTTCTATGTTAATAAGAATTTCCATGATTTAAAATAAAAGCGGGGCTAAGAAGTCAGAATTTTGTGCACACACTGCAATATTCTTCTGCTGCTGATTCATTGTAAAGTCCTTCTGCAATTTTTATATATATGACCTCCTTACTGGTATAGTGGCTAGCGTTGCTGATTACGGATTGAGGGGTCCTGGGTTCGATTCCCGGCGCTGCCAAGGAATTTTTCCAATGCGTGTGGGTCTGGAACGGTGCCCACGCAGCATCGTGATGCAATTGAGGGTCTGTTATGAATAAAATATAGGGGCGATCACAGTAAGAGCGCTGTCTGGTCAGCGTGGGAGCAGTAGACTAACTCCTCCCTCCGGGGAGAGGCCTAATCCAGTAGTGGATCGAATATGGCTGTGATTTATTATTTATTTATTTATTTTCGAATGGTTATTAGTGTCAAACGAACTTATGGGCTTCAAAACAGAGGATCTACAGGTTTTTACTAAAGTGGACTCCTAAGCTCTGCATTTCAACGAGTTTTCAAGGATTTCAACCCGAAACCACGCTCACACAAAGCGAACATGCTAATCATTTAGACAACCGAGAGCATGATGTTCTTTTTTCGCTGTTGCTATATGAATAACTCTTGTTCATAGATTTAACAGCAATAAACCACCTACTAAATTTTCTTTATTTGACCAATATTCCAACTAATTCCATTATGATTATGATGGGTGTTCGGGCGGAAGCAAGTCCTAACCAGAAGGTCCCTGGATAATGTGAACCGATGGTGGTTTTCGATTGCTTTCCATAGGATGAAGATGTCTTAACGACAGGGCCTACAGTTTAACGTGGGATCCGAACTATTTGTGTCCCAATCGGGAATCAAAGCCAAAAACCCTTGATTATAAAGCAGCCAGTGTTACCACTCACACACAAAGGCTGTATTTATCTAAATGCAATATAAAGATGAGTTTAGATAAGATAATGTAGTTCACAATGTAGTGCTTATAGTTAACCATTGGAGTTCAGGAAAATAGTGCTTGGTTTCATCTTTTCCTAATGTGCAAGTGTTTAATATAACATTGACTAAGATGACGTCATAAAATAGATCTTTAACTAATTAGCTATCAAAACAGAGCACTTAAGAAGACCATTTGCATTGTGTTCTAATGACCTCTAGACAACATCGTCTATTGTTTTCACCCACTTACCTCTGCAAGGTGTTCCAACATTACAGGTTCTTTCCATTGGTTCAAATGACATGCGCTTTCTATACGTTGGAAGCTAGTTATTGAATATCTTCTTTCTATATCTCTTCACAGTTATTGAACGAGTTCGTGCCATTATTCGAGCACTGGACAAATTGAAACCTCTTTGTGAATGAATAATTACTTTAATTATCGGAGAACTTTATAACTAGAATGATGTACTTTTTCCCTTTGCTTTCGAAATCAGGTTACAGTTTAAACACTTGTTTGTTTAAAATGGTAAACAAAGCACCATCTGAAAATTTAACATTTTCTTTCTGAAAGTTTAACGTTTCCTGAACATTGGTTAAAACTTCGTTAAAAGAGTGTAGTTGGTTGTGTGTTCAGTCAGTGTAACGTTGAATATTTGAGTGTTTGAATCTTATTATGGACTTTAGTCATCTATGGCTCAGGCCGGTATATGGTGGGGGAGAGGATATTGGAAGGAAGTCGACCAGGGCCTAGTACAATCCCGATATTTGCCTGGTGTAACTGAGGAAGAGCCCTGGTAAAAACTCAGTCGGTACAAGCGGGATCGTTCCCAGGACCTTCCGAGTTCTAAGCCAATGCTCTCTATTAACTGAGCTACGACCACTCGATGGATATTGATTGTGTACATTTATTGCTTTAACAAACTTCAAATACTGGTGAAAGGGAGAAATTTGGAAAGGAATCTTCCTTAGCCAAGGTATCATCCCATCATTTGTCTGGTGTGACGGAGGTAAATCAGAGATAACATTTCTCAGGGTGGGCGTTGGGTGAGCGTGAACCCTCAAACCTTCCGAATGTAAAGACAACACACATCATACTGACAAGGGAAGGGTTTGGGTTCGAACAGGAATTTTTTGATAAGACTTCTTATATGTATTTGTGCTCCAATGCTGATGATGCCTGTAAAGCAGTTCGACCGGTTAAGGCTTCATTTGTCCGCTACACGGCGTTAAAGTTTGGAGCAAGTGAAAGACTAGAGCAAGTGGAAGAGAGCCCGGGCAGTCGCTGCAACGGCTCCTACAGTTTCGGTTCGAACACATATTTGTTACTCAAATTGTACACATGAACATACCTGACAGTCCTGATAAAGACTGCAAAGCCACCATACCGTGTAACAAATAGTTTGGCAGATATAGGCCAGTACTTGTCTTCACAATTGCAAGTTAGACTTTTCCCCAAAGTGAGTAAAGCAGATGAGAGAATCAAAATAGACACACAGAAAACATTTAAAATCACACTCCATGGACACCGTGTCAAATGCCACTTTATTTTCCACTCTTGAATTTCCTGACAGTTATGGATAGGGACGTACGTAGAGGAGGGGGGTCCTGGGGGTTTAAATTCCACCCCCGAAATTAAGATTTTTTTGTGAGATTCGTATCATTTTGAGGTATGACTTTGAAGGTTACCCTGATGTGTCTTTTGTCCTTGTGCCTCTTGTGATTCTCCCTTCGGTTTTACTCACTTTGTGGAAAACTCTCACTTACATTTGTGAAGACAAGTGCTGGACTATATCTGCCAAACTATTTGTTACACGTATTGTGGTTTTGCAGTCTTTTCCAGCACTGTCAGGTTTGTTCATGTAGATATTTTGTAATAAATAATTATTCAAACCGAAACTGTGGGAGTCGTTGTAGCGGCTGCCCGGACTACCTTCCACTTATTCCAAACTTTAACGCCCTGTAGCGGACAAACGCGGCCTTATACGGTCGAATTACCTTTCAGGCATTATCAGCATCGGGGGACGAATACATATACGAAGTATTATATAAAAAATCCTGTTCAAACGGGAACTACGGGCAGTCCCTTATTTCAGTTTTTCGTAGGGGGGGGGGGGTCAAAAATTTACTCGACTACTTATATATATGTATATATATAACTACGGATTGAAGGGTCCCGAGTTCGATTCCCGGTGCTGTCAAGGATTTTTACAAGACTTGTGGGCCTGGGCTGGGTTGCAAGAAAAATACTTAAGTGTAAAATCTGTCTTAAGCAGACCATGGAACTCTACATAATACTGGAGTGACTACTTAAATAAATAATAATAAAAAAACGAGCTGCACAGCGATAAGAAGCGTATAAAACTGAGTTAGAACAGAAAATTTGGTCTACATTGGATTAGACTGGAAGCGGACAAACAAGTTTAAACGTTTGCTCTGGCATCTATCTTTAACACTAAGTAGTCACTCCAGTATTACGTAGAGCTCGATGGTCTGACTTAAGTCAGATTTTACACTTAAGTATTTTCTTGCAACTCAGCCCTGGATCGGTACCCACCCAGCATCGTGATGCAATTGGGGAGCTACTATGAATAAAAGATAGTGGCGATCACAGTGAGAGCTTCGGATCTTCTCTCCCAACCCGTCTGGTCAGCGTGGGAGCAGTAGACCAATCTTCTCCCTCCGAGGAGAGGTCCCATCCAGTAGTGGATTTATATCGTGTCTATTTTACAAAATAGGGGATGACAGATATTTTATTAATTTTACAGGAGAAGGAAAAAATGAGGGTTCAGCGAGAGACTAGGTTAATTCACAATGTTAACTTGATGACAAAAAAGGGAAAATGTTAATTTACCTATAATACATGTTTATACCAACCGTCTTCATAGTTCGGTTTATTCCGCACTCCAATGTTTTTAATGCGTACCATCTTTAACACACGTTCCCAATACACAGTACAGTAGATTGAAAGGTACACATGGAATAATGTTATTATAATTCCGTACATTAAGATATGCTAAAAATATTTACAAATTCCCTAATTCCTTGACACGTCCCTTAAACTTTGTAATAACTCATAACGAGAAAATACCCCTTCCGACGACTCATATTTCTTGGCACCGGTAAGTGATATACTGTATATCAAGGTCTCATTCCTTAAAATTAATGTAGTAGCTTCTCTCCAACCGTCCATAAGCAGATTAATATCTGGAATTTAAAATCAACAACTAGGGTAACTGTACCAGTAGTTGCCACTTGCGCAGAAAATAAGGCAACGACAGTAACAGATAGAAAGGTGATGAAATGGCCGCTGGTTCCTGCAAAGCTTAATAGAAGACACGAAATGATGTTTGTGGTGTCAAGATACGATGGGAGGAGACAGTTGAGGCAAACACATCAATGTGTCGTGTGACGGCGGATAGGAATGGTAGTCGTAGTGTATTGACTTAAGCGGATCGTAGGTATGTTTTATTTAAAAGTGTTATGCGTTTGGAATAATGCTTCTTTTAAAAAGACTGAACTCGAGTTTTAGGAACCGTAGAAATTATGTATATGATGTGTTATCATACATTTGTTGCTTTCTTCAAGGCCTTTAAATGGGTGGCGACTACTCAAACACCATTGTCCTGTTTGCACTAGTGCTCGCCTGCCCTGGTGATTACTTGTATGTGATGTTGCCTTGAATACAGTGATATTTGTGAATAAATTGATTTATTTTTATTCGTAGATCATTTTAGTATTAGTTTGATCGAAGAGAAAAGGGAAGAAGAAAAAGGAAGAGACCTCACTCATTGATTACCATTTACGCCCTTTCTATTGGATGACAATTTCTAGAAAAAGAATTTACGTGGCTTTTGCTACATGAACATGCAAAGTTTGGTTATGACCTGAATTGTTGACATCTGAATGTTTGTGTGTAAGCTACGATTATTCATCAAATATGGCGACTTTTGTGATTCATACCACTGTACAGTGTTCTCAAAAGCCTGAAAACTTGGCCAAAAATATAATTTTGAAAGTTCTAAAAGTTGTGTTTAACTGCTATTATTTCTTCTACTATGTCTGGCGATAATAAAACTGACGGACATGAATAGATAATCCATCGGGTGGGTGGGTATCGCCAGTCTAAAGTGGCAGTTTGAGGATATGCTTTTGTCCTCAGTGTTATAGGGGTAATTAACCCATAACTTCAATACAATACGCCGTTAACAAGTAATGATGAGTAATGTTTCATATGGTTTTATTTATATCTTTGCTATCGTGAAAAGCATAAATAAATATAATATATAGTCCTATGGTTCTTTTTTTATACATTAATGTATATCACTATCTTTTGTTTAAATTTAAGCATTGATAGCATGGTTACATGGAGCTACAAAATTTTCACGATGCTAAGATCTATGTTAAAATATTATTTGATTGTTCCATATTCACCCTTTAAAAGGAAAATTGCGTCTTTGGATGTTAGTCTAAAAAGTATCACTTTGTGGAACATGAAATAGATAATAACACATTCACTAAAATGGGATTTTAGGTAAATAAGACAGCTGGAAAATGTCTATGAACGTAGAAGATAAGGTTTTTGGAAACAAATTAATCAAATTGGATTGTCTTACGATGTTATACCCCTTACCATAGCTTTATTTTCATGTTGAGTATTCCGACGGCGACAAGACAAGTTGAACAAGATATTACAGCATTCATGTGGAAGAAAGAAGCAAGAAGCATTTTTGCTAAATCATTTAATAAACGAAACAGGGCAGAAGATTCCCAGGAAAACTGCAAAGTTCTAGGGAAGAATGTCTCCCAGTTTTGTAGCGAGCTGTTTCGTCAACTGGACAGTGCTGATAGAAACCCACAGAAGTTTCTCGAAGTTAACGAATATGGTTGGAGGAAGACATCATTTCAAAAATTAGTATAGATTCACCATCTTATTTGAAGAGGACAACCACAGACGAGCTTTAAAGTGAGAAGTATCAGATCAAAAGGAAGAAAGAATTAGACATTGCGAGTTTTTCCGTTGATCCGCAGGAATAGTTTGCTCAAATGATACATATCAAGAATATTTTTCGATAAAGAAGATTACTCATTGAGTGATTCCCAGATTTGAGATTATATGAAGAGCAATATCCAGTGGACTTTTCATCAACGTGATTCTCTTGAAAAGTACACAAAGGAAATTGACAAGCTTTTTGTTTCTCTGTGTCTGTGGTATTACATACTGTACATTTCGTGGTGTTGCAATAGTTTCTTCAGTACTTCTACCCAGAGGAAATATGTCAAAGGAGGAGCAACAGGCTGCAGGCAAACATTTCATAGAGTGCAGAGAGGTCCTATCTCAAAACACTTCGAGATGTGCAACGAACATGGACATCATACACCGTGTATGTCCAGCTCCTTGACTTCCTCACTTCCATATCAACTCCAAATGAAACCATAGAGGCGAGGTCTTCCTCAGGAGGTTATTGACCATATAAACCCTGAGATCCCGCTCTGAATCCTCTAACCCTGTACATGACATCGATGACAGTCAGTAATTGTAACAAGAGTATGAAAACAAATTTTGCCATTTGTTGAACTAATTTTCTTTATGTAATTTTGTGTTTTTTGTGACAGAAAACGTACCGAATCAAAAAGTTAGAAACAATACAAAGAAACTAGCATGTAAATATTTTTGGCCACGTTTTCAGGCTATTGGGACCACTGCACTGGTGCAAGAGCTGATGGGAACGTTACAAAAGAAATGTTTCTGTTATGTATTTGAATCCTTGAAAATGCTGTCAACATTACATTTACGTTATTGGAAGATCTGCCCTGAAACTCGATTTCGTGAAACATTAATGGGATATTGCAACGTTCCTGAAATATATCTGGAACTTCATGTTCTGTTAGGGATCATGGTTTTCCTGAGGCGACCAGCTGTCGACGGTGTAGTGAGTTTTAAGGATTTTCTTGTAAACTCCACGAAAAAATAACTTTCAAAATATCTTTTCTGGATTGCTGTATGATTTTCATTTCGATGGGTGAATAAATCAGACAGTTAGGCATCGTTTTTTAATCTCTTTTTCTGGACATGGTTTTGTTCATTATTACACAAGGTTCCAGAAGGAATCAAACAAATGATTTTCTTTGATTCTTCCGGATTGATGATAATTAACCCCATAATGTTATCATATGTCAGTTATTAGCGCACTCAAAATTGAAACCTATATACGAATGTGCTCTTCCTGGCCTACGAATATATGTGCTACCAAAATTAGAATACTCAATGACAAACACGCATGTAAAACTTGTTTTTGCTTTCTAATTGGACGTAATGCAGAAAGGAACAAAATCGTACAACTTGAGATAAGGATATGGGATGGATGCGGATAGATTAAAATAACTATTGCAGAAGAGATATAACCAATTTGGAGGACATGATATCCGCAGTAAGATTCCCAAGGCGACCACCACCTTTAACCGACACATTACGTACTTTTTATCTTGTTTTTGCCAAAGAATTTTGTTGTTTTTATTTCTACTTAAAAAAAATTCTCTAGGTTTACTTCTTTTTGCATTTTTAACGCTTTATTCAACTCACACAAATAGGTTAGAAAGTCAGATTAAGTTGTTTTCTGTCATTATACGCAATACAAACACCAAATATCACGTCAACGGAAAAAAATATTGCTCTCTCGCTGCGTTAACGTCAGGCTTACTGAAGTGTTTCCCAGTACGAGAAGAAAGAGTGAAGATATTACTTAAAAGAACAGGTCGAACATATTTATATTTCGATTTGTTTACTAATATCGAATGTCACTTGTTTTGTACAAAGATGATAAATGAGTGCCAGAAGTTCTCACGTATACCTCAATAGCAACGACGGCTGCGGCCAGTTCTGGTGCCTTCAGTTGCTAACCAAGTATGTTCTAATACAGGATATGCGATTTTTCCAATAACATGAAGCCAAACGTCACAGCATAGTCCCGTCCAGTTAGCCCACTTACTCCAATCAAATACATTGTTTTCGACTGAGAAAGATGGCAACAAGCTCTCTAGTTGTACGCTAACCAATCGGGTACGTCGCCTTGGAGGATGATATTTAGTTGTTTTTGGCTTCATTCTTTCTATGCGCATGAGATAGCTACAAGCAAATCCTCTACTAGAACATCCTTGTTTCAAACCAACCAGCCGTCATTCTGTATCTACGTAACTGAACGAAGAACCCTAGAGCAGATTGTTTATAAGCTCTATGGTACAGACAAAAATGGATATAAAATCAAGAGAAAAGAAAACACAAGTTTAGAAGGCAAAGATGAGATAAAAAATAAAACTTCTAAAAAATAAAAAAAATACTTTAAATCAATATAGAAGATAAACAATATTAAATTTATTAAACACTTTTTATGAAACATAACGACTATTATGGTGTAAAACTTCATTGACATCTTTGCCAATGAAAATTGAAATTAATAATTTTCCGCCAATGGCATTTCTCGGCGGTATCACGTGATCTTAGACTTGTGCTGTCATCTGACGAGTAGTCCGGGAACGGGAATTTTATGCACAATATAACAAGATTCACTTCTTATTATTTTCTTTGGTTTTGTGTAGATCCTTTTTAAGAAATGTTCGTCTATTGTGAAATGTTTCAACGTCGTATATTTAATAAACGAAAAGAATAATTATACAGAACATTAATTAGTATACTACGTAGAGTGCACTATCATGTATGTTATGTATTTGCAAACTCTAAACGGATCACTCCTTTTCTTTTGTTTCTGGCAGACATCTTGTATTTACGTGGTAGACGTTTTCATCATAATACTAGTCTCATTTCTGAAGATAGATCTACTACAGTTTTGATACAATTGTATTCTATCTTGTGATGTGTATGCATGGCTTGAAAGGTTATATTAAACATTAGTTTACTTAATCTTGTCAAAGATAATTAAGTAACACGATATAATTCCACCAAGCATATTCACGATAACCTTATGCTTTTAACCCATTACTTTTGTGGCGATACGATTGTGCCATTTTGAGGTATGCGTTGGCAATATAGAAGGACGATTCATCCTTACCTTAGTACACAAATGACAAATATGGTTTTTAACATTGAATTCTATGACTGGAAGAAGACCAGCATGATCCTTCTTAGTTCTCAGATCTGCTGCAAGCCGAAAAAGGTCGCTGTCTAATCTTGCCCACTTACTTTTTAACTGACACCCTCTCTGTGTCGATCCGCCTGTGTAACATTTTTTGGAAACGTTTTCAAACATGAGGTTTGCAACACTAGTTCAAAGTTAGTTATGGGGCAGAAAAAGTGCGTCGCCTCGTTGTTAAAGATTTTACGCTACTTTAGTGATTAATTGTACATGTAACAGAAGTTTTAACTATATGAGTGAAATCTAAACAGCATAGTGCCTATTATATTCATGAACATGCAAGAAGTTCGACTTCTGTAAGTAGTTATTTTCAATATATAGCAATGTATGGATCACCGTTCTCCGCCCGACCCGTGTGTGTTGGCTATGTTGAATAAGTTAAATTAATCACCTGCTTGGAAGTTTATATTTACTTACGGAGTGTGCACCAATATAGGAAGAAAAAGCTTCATATCTGCTGTGTTCTTGATTCACCGTAGTTAATTTCGTTGTAACACGCAGTATAATGAAGCAAAAAGGGTTTTGCATTATCCAATGCTAATTCAAGTAAGCAAGCATTGTTTAAAGTGGTAGTTGTTGTGTTCCCCCACCCCCACTTCTTCCGTTCAACAACAATGCTTTGTTGGTGTAAAATAAACAAAGAGGAAAAGAAAGGAAAATTTCTCATACCACGGTAATTGTAGGGCCATTCCATGGTTACGGGTGCGACATTTAGAAGCGAATTCCTAAGATTTTTGGTGTTTTATTAGTTATTAATGAAAGATAAATGGGTTATACAATAATAGAAAAATATAACTCAAAATTGCCAATAAAACAGAGTAGGTGGAAAAATACTGCAACATCAGTGTATATTTTTTATGAATTTTTGAATGTGTGGTTTCGGGTGCGACAATTTTTGGAAGGGTCTTTTGAGTGCATGTACAAATACTTAAAACTCTGTGAAAGTACACCAAAATATTAGGAATAAAAATGCGAAGGGACAGAAGTATAAACAAATGAGAAATATACTGATGTTATTTTTGGAAAGTCTTACACATTTATTTCGAAAATTAAACATTTACCAGGTTACGGGTGCTACACACTCGGTTTCGGGTGCGACAGCGTGTGATTATTCGAACCTCGAACCATCATTAAACCTACATTTAACACACTTTAATATTCAATAATTACTTTTTAATAACAATCATTTGGAATAAAGTGTTAGAATCATTAATATAAAACAAACATCAAAGAATAGTGCTTATTTCTTATAATTTATGCACTTTCGAAGACATCAATATTTCTAGGAAATTTATAATAAATCTTTTTTTTCTCTGTTAGTACGATAGGTATAGGCAATATTTCTTTGATTTGTTCTAATTTTACATATGAAACGTCTTTCTCGTTAGTTTGGAATAGATTTGATAGTTTCGAGCTAGTATTAAGGCACATCACTTTGATCTCCCCATCTTCTTCGTCCACGTCGCTCAATGCCACTGCTGCATACCTGTACACATTTCTTTTCCTTCTCTCTCAAGGGAATTCCACAAGTAGGTAAGAACCTACCTTAATGTTTTGTGCATTTACTACAATTGTGTCTTGGTCACGCCGTTCATCACCTTCAGAATCTGTATCTGAGGAGTAAACATCATGATATCACAGTCTAGGTAGGGATGAGATAGAATCTGATGGTGTATTCAGCTCTGAATTAATGATCCTGAATTCCTTGAATTCTGAATTAGCGGTTCGTCCATATCTGATTTTGGTGCAAGTTACGGGCTCAAAATAATGACTCGATTGCCGATTGAGTATGAGTT